>PVIH01008937.1:0-86522 GCA_004025045.1 Sigmodon hispidus | reverse complement strand
TTTCATATAGGCATCTAGTGCTATGAATTTTCCTCTTAAGACTGCTTTCATTGTGTCCCACAAGTTTGGATACGTTGTAGATTCATTTTCATTGAATTCTAGGAAGACTTTGATTTCTTTCTTAATTTCTTCCTTGACCCAAAGATGGTTCAGCTGATTGATGTTTAGTTTCCATGAGTTGGTAGGCTTCCTTTGGGTGCTGATGTTGTTGAACTCTAACTTTAGGCCCTGGTGGTCTGATATGTTACAAGGGATTATTTCCATTTTTTTGTATCTGTTGATATTTGCTTTATGACCATTTATGTGGTCAATTTTGGAGAAAGTTCCATGAGGAGCTGAGAAATATGTATATTCCTTTGCCTTTGGGTGGAAGGATCTGTAGATATCTATGAAATCCATTTGCATCATAACCTCTTTTAGACTCCTTATTTCTCTGTTGAGACTCTGTCTGGTTGATCTATCCAGTGTTGAAAGTGGGGTATTGAAGTCTCCCACTATTAGGGTGTAAGAATTGATGTGTGATTCGAGCTTTAGCAGTGTTTCTTTTACATATGTAGGTGCCCCTATATTAGGAGCATAAATATTTAAGATTGAAATCTCCTCTTGACCAATTTTTCCTGTGATGAATAAGTAGTGACCATCTTGGTCCCTTTTTATTGCTTTTAGCTTAAAGTCTACTTTGTTAGATAATAGGATTGCAACCCCTGCTTGTTTCTTAGGTCCATTTGACTGGAAAATCTTTTCCCAACCCTTTATTCTAAGCCTGTGTCTGTCTTTGCAGTTGAGGTGTGTTTCTTGTAGGCAACAGAAGGATGGCTTCTGTTATTGTATCCATCTTGTTAGTGTGTGATGTTTTATAGGAGAGTTGAGGCCATTGATATTAAGGGAAATTAGTGACCATTGATTCATATTTCCTGCCAAATACAAACAAGTTGGTGGCAACTTGTTTGTATTTCCTTTCTCTAGGGTATTCTTCTGTGGACTTATTGATTGTTTGTGATTTCTTGGGTGTATCTGAGGTCCTTTCATCATATATTTCTAAGGTAATTAAACATAGTAGAAATTTTTGTGTCCCCCTGTACTCATCCTGCTTTCAGTACTCATTTTCAAGATATAGCCGTGGTACTAAGCGCCTACAGTCCCCCATCCTAGTACCAGTTCTAAGCAGGCCACTTTTCAGAAAGTATATATTGAATCAGATTTACATTCTATGTTCTCTTCATCTATCTAAACTTATCCATTTAATACACTCTTTTTTCAAAGTCCTATACATTAGGATAAGATTAATCCTATTATTATGAGAATATGGATTGCCAAGATAAAACAGTTTACTTGAAGTTTGATCAACCTCTGAATTCATAAAGCTAAAGTAATACTAATGTAATGAGTTCATATTGCCACACACTATATTTCATATATCTCTTATAACCTCCTCAAATTATCCTAATAGATGAATGTTTTACTTTATAAGTGAGCAACATGAAATATAATGGCTTTCCATTATATTTACAAATAAATACTTTATATTTTGTAAATATAAAAATATAATTACAAAGTTTTGTAAGTACTCAATGATAGAACAAGAATTTAAAATTAAGTATGATATACAATTCTTAGGCAACTGTGTGAATATAAAGCAATTTTGCAGACAGAGACAAGAGCAATTTTACAAGGCACAGACTATGGCAAAAGGCACATCAATACTATTTCTAGTTTAAGAAATAGTTATGAAAATATAAATTGAAATACTAAAATCTTAGCAGCTTTCTTGTTGCTTCATATCCAGCTTGGAATTCCCTATCTATATGGCAGCTCCAAAACCACCAACCAGGCCAGTCAAATACACATCAATGATATATCATGTTGGCCTTTGGATATAGAGTGCACTGGGCAGTAAAATAATAGATTATTCATCAATTAAAGCAGAAGGACTCTAGCCAGTGCATCATTTAAAAATAAAACAAAGCAAAACTAAATAAAACAAAAATACTGAGAAGGTAGTGAGAGGTACTTGATTATTTCAGTCAAAAGTGTAAATTTAATCATCTTCCTAGCTGGGCCATGTACAACAGACACTGTAGACAGGGTCCTCTTTATTACAGAGAAACATGGAGTTATCAGGTACTGTTCCTCATCAAACAGTAACTATAAGGCATTTGTTACCTCCCCAAACCCTCAATAATGGCCTTAATGGTTTACTTGAATATTTAAATATACTTGGAAACAGCTAAAATGACAAGTATGATACTCACCTTACTACATCTACAATATAATAGAAAATAAATTCAACATGAATTAGAACATTTTAGGTCCAAATACACTGAATACTGGGTAATCATAGACAAGCTAATTTCTTGAATTCTATTTCCTCTCTCAGGGATATAAAATGGCTAAATTTAACATCATCCAAAACCGTTGAGCAGACTTTTTCATTTTTCATAGTCACTTTCTCCCTTATTCCACCATTCTTGTTTCTATGAACCAAATACAAAATTCACATTTCTATATGGTTCAGGCTAATCTTTTTCATATTTCATTTCCAAAGCTTTCTTAAAAGTTTATTGTCTGCTCAAATAGAGCTGTTATGATCCTTTCACACATGTTCCTATGTTCATTTTCTGTGGTTATATCAGCATTTAAGTTCTTTTGTACCCTGAAATTTCATGTAGGATCCAAAACCTCCCCTATTCATTGATACTCAGCTCATCCTCATGCTCCTGGGAACCATTTTCTTCAGTACAAAGAGGAAAAGATGTTGGATGATCCCTGATACAGGTTTACTCCAAATTATGTAGCTTCATAATATGCTGGTTTTAATTCATCATTCTTAAACAAAAATACAGTTACAAACATTCTCAATGGTGATGTCCTTATCTTAAAATATCCTTTAGACACAGCAGCATTCTTTTCAAAATGAAGCAACTAAGACTAAAATCTTTCTTGAAAGAATTTCAAAAATCTGTAATATTAAGTGGAAGTTACCATATCATTCTCCCTAGATTTGAGGCATCATTAAACACCACAATTTAAAGGACACATGTCAATACATTTACCGTAATACAGGTTCTCCTTGATAGTCAACTTATCTCTATTTGATCTCCACTTGTACATTTTAAGGTTGAGGAAAGAACTACCTTATAAAGTACAACACTATATAAGTATGATCCAATTCATTAGTTTATTTCATATATAATCATTAAGAACCTACTGTGTGTTGGTTGTTGATTTGGCTACAATAAAAATGCAGAGTAAACAAGACCAATGTGTTCCTGATTCTCTTGAATCTTATATTTTATTTTCTAAGGAAATAATAAATATCAAAATGTCTACAATTAGATAAATGAAACACTTTTTTCTTGATACAATAACATAAAATTCATAAAATATGGAATAATAAAAAGTAAAAGGTAAAAGTTTTATATTAATTTATTTGTCTAGAGAAGGCTGCTTTGAAAAAATAATACCTACAAAGAGCTGCCTATGCATATATTTTGGGGAAAGGTATTCATGGAGGAAGATGAAAAAGCAGAATGTCCCTGAGGTCCAAATAGTTTTGATATGCACAAGGATCAGTGAGCAGGATGCATGGCCAGGTTATTGTATGCATTTTTAGAATACTAAGTAATGGAATGAGAGTAAAAACCAGCATTTGGTCCTGCATGTTGTATTTATTGTAATAGCATTTTAAAGTTCTGAATGATACATATGGCATCACTACGCAGTGTGACAGCTTCATGGTTAGCTGCAGACGCTATTGCTATTTCTCCTATTTTTTCCTGCAGTCCAATACTCATCAAATCCTTCAATCATTCCTCAATATCACTTTCCATTTCTACACTATTCTCTTTATTCTACCTCACTTCATCATGCTAGAATGAATTACCATGGATTTTATATATATATATACATATATATATTCAGTTTAATATACTTTTCATTGGGTTGGTTATTTATTCTGCCTCATTGGGAAAGAAATTTGTGACAACTAGCATGGTAATTTATGGTAATTCAAATTATAATGAAATATATATATGAATTCTGGAGCCTAGGGAGCCCAACATAAAAGTTCAGGAAGATCCAGTGTCTGGAAAAAGCTTATTCCTGGTTTTCAGTCTTTCTAGTTTTAAGTTTTCCTGATTTGTAAACTTCTCATTTCTAGTTGGGTCCCACACGGTAAACAGCATAAAGCAAGACTATCTCTCATGTGTCTCTTCTTCTAGGGGAGTTAATTCTATTAATGATAGCATCACCTTTCTACTTCCTGAAGACTCTACCACCAAATACCACCAAGATACAGGTTTCTGAGTATGCATTATGGAGGAGCATATTCAGTTGATAATATCTACTGTACCTTTCTTGTTAAATTCCAGTCTAAAAATGGCCCTTCTCAAGTGGTACATATTCGACAAAAAATAACTTTGGGCTGTAGGTATAAATAAACAATATGTCATGCTTAGTGCAAAGTACAGAAGAATAATCTATTTTATTATACTGGACATTATGGTTCTATTTTTAAAACCCACATAAGTAGTACTCTTCTTATAAATAAAAAAAAACTTTATATCCTGAGGCATCAGTAGCCTGCATCACATTTACCAAAGATGTAATGGAAGCTTATTTTTACTAGTATTATGTTTGGGCAAGCAAGCACATCTGTGGACCCTCATAATTTTGCTTTGAAAGATGTTACCCTTCATTTGGAGCTCAGGCATGTAAATTTCACTCTCTAATTAATCCTAGGAAATGTGACACAAGCAGGGTATTTGCTTTTATGTATGCTTGTTTTTCTACTAAATCATTGTCATCACCATATGACCATACCAAGCTGTAAAGACACAGAATGAAGTAGAGAAAAGATAAGCAATAAATGACTATAGATGCATGAATGAAAAAGACCATAGAAAACTCAATAACTCACGAGTAATAATAAATGCCTGTTGTTAGAAATTGAAAATTTGTGAGGTAATTATAATGGAACAATAATTTACTGATAGAGGAAGGCATAAGTCTTCATTATAAAATCACAAATCACTTCCACTAACACATACATGCATGTACATATAGTATAAGAGTTCAAATCTTAATATGCATATTTAAAAAGCTTTAATCCATTGTCTGAAAACAATAATCAGTTAAATAGGGGCTTAGAAGAATTCATATATTATAGCTTGTATTAATTTAGCATCATAAATATCATAACTTTTCATGGACTCAGCTAATTGATTATTCTACATAGCACCATGTCTTTCAACAGTATTCAAAATACATGATTGATCAAAACCCAGAACAAATGTTACATACATAGAGACTACACCAGCTTAAAATATGTTTTTTCATTATTTCTTCCTCAGATCTATATGAAATTATGGGCCAACTGCAGAGGAAAAAATTATTTTGTGGGAGAGCAAGGTTTCCCACTGTATGTATAAGGTAATAGAAAGGATATTACTGTTCTGTTAAATCTTCCTGTAGCTGACTTTACTGTGAAGTATGATGGTAAAGTATAATAAAATCATTATTAGCCTTCAAAACAAACTGTTTTAAGTAAAGTTTACTTAATCTAAAGACATGTCATACCAAAATACTCATTTGCCACTCCCAACAATTGATTGGCGATTATTAAATACTTGCATATTTGGGCTTATTCAGTTTAATATACTTTTCATTGGGTTGGTTATTTATTCTGCCTCATTGGGAAAGAAATTTGAGACAACTTAAATTGAAAATCACTGCAGTAATGTGTCTGGACTATAAAAATTCACATCTCTAAAATCTACATGTTATAAGACTTATTTTCTTTAAGGGTCTGGCCACAGGGAGTTTAATTATGCTCTAGTAAGTAAATGAGCAGCATGAATGGGTGTTTTTTTAAATGAGAAGATCATAAGAGTGGGTATGAATCTGAGAGGTCTAATAACGGACTTTGATGGGGTTCATGATGTAAAATCACCAAATAATAAATATATAAATAAAAAAGAAAACCAAATATTCTCATGATCTTGAATGTTCTTTCTGGCGATAATAACTTACAATGTGGTATAAGGTTAAAAAAAGAGCATGTGTTAAGCATTGTTTCTGAACAGTGCATATATATTCTTTTTTATATCTTTGAGGTGGAATAGAATCAAGAACAAGATGCCATAAGAGGCTTTTGAATGAAGTTACTTACAACAAAATCTTAAAATATAGAAGAGAGTTAACTATACTCATTCTGTACACTACGCTTCCACCATAGCATGAGAAAGTCTAGAAATGTTTCAGACATGAAGATGTAGAAACATGAGGATATAATTCTGCTTAAATTTCTGTTGAGTATAATGACTAGCCTGGTTCCAAAGCCAACTCACTACTCTTCTCACAAGCTTAATCCTAGGACCCAGTTTATTCTTTTTTGTTTATTTGTTTGTTTTCCTTTTTGGAGTTTTTGCTTTTTTTAATTTTTAATTTATTTTTGAATAGTCTCATGTTTTATCCATGTATCCCATTGTTCAAACTTCCTTCCCCTTCCCATCCCTCCCAGTTACCTCTCTCTTCTCCTCATCTCCTTATCTCCTCCCAAGCAAGGGCAGGAGGTCCCAAGATTCCAATGTGGCTTAGTTCAGCATACACTCAAGGAAAGTTCAAATTCCTCATCCTAATATCAACACTGGATTAGGTGATCCTCTGGAGGAAATGGGCCTCAAGGTGACAGTCCAAGGTGCTTTAGATCCTAAGCTGTTCAGTGGTTGTGTTTTGCAGCTTGGGAATGGTTTACTTCTTATTTTAAGTCCACTACTGAGTGACTAAATCCCCTGCTTATCTTTGTGGATTTGTGATCACTCCCTCAGGAAGATATTCTTCAAATCCATCCATTTGCCAGCGAATGTTAGAATATCATATTTTCTTATTGCTGAGTGGTACTAAATTATGTAGATGTATCACATTGTTAATCCATTCTTCAGTTGAGGGGCATCTAAATTGTTTCCAGGTTCTTGCTATTATGAAAAATGCTGCTATGAACAGAGGTGAGTTAATGCTTTTGGAGTGTAAAGGTACATCTTTAGGGTATATGCCCAGTAGTTGTATTGCTAGATACTTGGGGAGATTGACTCCCAGTTTTCTGAGAAACCACCAGACTGCATTACAGAGTGGCTGAACAATCTTACACTCCCACCAAAAATGGAGGAGTGTTCCCCTTGTTCCACAATCTCTCCAGCATAGACTGTCATCTGTGTCTTTTATCTTAGCCACTCTGACAGGTGTAAGGTGGTATCTCAAAGTTGTTTGATTTGCATTTCTCTGATGACTAAAGATGTTGAGAACTTTTACAAGTACCTTTCAGCCATTTGTAATTCTTCTGAGAATTCCTTTTTTAGTTCTGAACCCCAATTTTGATTGGGGTTGTTCAAGGTTTTAGACTCTAGTTCATAGAGTTCTCTATATATTTTAGAGATCAGTCCTCTGTCACTTGTAGGGTTGGTGAAAATCTTTTCCCATTCTGTAGGCTGTTGCTTTGTCTTATTGACTGTGTCCTTGGCTTTACAGAAGCTTCTCAGTTTCAGGAGATCCCACTTATTGATTGCTGTTCTTAGTGTCTGTGCCCCTGGTTTTATCTTTAGGAAGTGATCACCTGTGCCAATTCGTAGAAGGGTATTTCCCACTTTCTTTTCTATCAAATTCAGAGTGGATAAGTTTATGTTAATGTCTTTATTCCACTTGGATTTAAGATTTGTGCAGGGTGACAGGCTTGGATCTATTTGCATTTTCTACACACTACCAACCAGCTTTGCCAACACCATTTGTTAAAGATACTATCTTTTTTCCATTGAATATTTTGGGCTTCTTTGTCAAATATTAGATGTTTATAGGTTTTTGGGTTAATGCCTGGATCCTCAATTCTATTTGATTGATCCACAAGTCTGTTTTTATGCCAGTACCAGGCTGTTTTTATTACTGTAGCTCTATAGTATAACTTGAAGTCAGGGATGGTAATGCCTCCTGAGGTTCTTTTGTTGAGCAAAATTGTTTTGGGAATCCTGGCTTTCCTGTTATTCCACATGAAGTAGATTATTGTTCTTCAAGGTTGGTAAATTGTTGTGTTGGGATTTTGATGGGCAGTGCATTGAATCTGTAGATTGCCTTTGGTAGAATTGCCATTTATACTATGTTGATCCTATCTATCCTGGAGCATGGGAGTGCTTTCCATTTTCTGATATCCTCTTCAATTTCTTTCTTCAGTGATTTAAAATTTTTGTCAAATAGATCTGTCACTTCTTTGGTTATAGTGACTCTAAGGTATTTAATGCTATATGCTGCTATTATAAAGGGTGATGCTTCCCTTATTTCTTTTTCAGCCCTTTTATCTTTAGTGTATAGGAGGGCTACTGATTTCTTTCAGCTAATCTTGTATCCTGCTACATTGCTGAAGGAGTTTATCAGCTATAGAAGTTCCCTGGTAGAATTTTGTGGGTCACTTATGTATACAATCATATCATCTGCAAATAGAGATAGCTCTACTTTTTCTTTTCCTATTTTTATCCCCTTAATCTCCTTTGTTCTCTTATTATTTTAGCTAAAACTTTGAGAACTATATTGAATAGATAAGGGGAGAGAGGACATCCTTGTCTAGTTCCTGATTTTAGTGGGATTGCTTTGAGTTTTTCTCCATTAAGTTTGATGTTGGCTATCAGCTTCTTGTAAATCACCTTTATTATATTGAGATATCTTCCCTGTATTCCTGATCTCTCCAGGGCTTTATCTTAAAAGAGTTTTGGATTTTGGCAAAGGCTTTTTCAGCATCTAAGGATATGATCATGTTTTTTTTTCCTTCAGTTTGTTTATATGGTGGATGACATTTACGGTTTTTGTATGCTGAACCATCCCTGCATTTCTGGGGTGAAGCCTACTTGATCATGGTGGATGATATTTTTTATCTCTTGTTGTATACGGTTTGCCAAAATTTAGTTGACGATTTTAGCATCAATATTCATGAGGGAAATTGGTCTGTAATTCTCCTTCTTTTTTGTGTCTTTGAGTGACTTTGGTATTAGGGCAATTGTGCCCTCATAAACGGAATTTAGCAATATTCCTTCAGTGTCTGCTATGGGAAATACAGACAATTTGACTGTCTGTATTTTGTATTTGACAAAATACAAAAAATATGAGGAATAAAGGTAGTAATTCTTCTTTGAATGTCTGGTAGAATTCTGAACTGAAACCTTCTGGACCTGGGCTTTTTTTAAATTCGGAGTGTTTTAATGACAACTTCAATTTCTTTTAGGGTTATAGGTCTGTTTAGGTAATTAGTCTGGTCTTCATTTAATTTTGGTAAATCGTACCTGTTCAAAAAGCTGTCTATTTCTTCTAGATTTTCCATTTTTGTGGAATATAGATCTTCAAAGTATGGCCTGATAATTCTGTGGATTTCCTGGGGATCTGTTTTTATGCCCCCGTTTTCATTTCTGATCCTGTTGAGTTGGATACTCTCTCTCTGCTTTTTGATTAGTTTGGATAAGGGCTTATATATCTTGTCGACTTTCTTAAAGAACCACCTCTTTTTTTCATTGATTCTTTGTATTTTTCTTTTTGTTTCAATTGTATTGATTTCAGCTCTAAGCTTTATTATTTCCTGCCGTCTACTCCTTCTAGGTGAGTTTGCTTCTAATAATTGTTCTAAGGCTTTCAGCTATGCTGTTAGTTCTCTAGTGTGGGATTTCTCTAGGCTTTTCATATAGGTATCTATTGCTGTGAATTTTACTCTTAAGACTGCTTTCGTTGTATCCCAAAAGTTTCGATATGTTGTGAATTCATTTTCATTAAATTCTAGGAAGACTTTGATTTCTTTCTTAATTTCTTCTAGACCTAGAGGTAGTTAAGCTGAGTGATGTTTAGTTTCCATGATTTATTAGGTTTCTGTGATTTTTGATGTTGTTGAACTCTAACTTTAGGCCCTGGTAGTCCAATATGATACAAGGGATTATTTCCATTTTTTGCATCTATTCATATTTGCTTTATGATCAATCATGTGGTCAGTTTTAGAGAAAGTTCCATGTGGTGCTGAGAAATATGTATATCCCTTTGCATTTGGGTGGAAGTTTCTGTAAATATCTATTAAATCCATTTGAATCATAACGTCTGTTAGACTTCTTATTTCTCTGTTGAGTCTCTGTCTCGTTGACCTATCAGGGGTGAAAGTGGAGTAATGAAGTCTCCCATTATTAGGGTGTGTGAATTGATGTGGGATTTGAGCTTTAGTAGTGTTTCTTTTACATAGGTAGGTGCCTTTATATTAGGGGCATAAATACTCAGGATTGAAATCTCCTCTTTACCAATTTGTCCTACGATGAATAAGTAATGTCCATCTTGGTCCCTTTTAATTGCTTTTAGCTTAAATTCTACTTTGTTAGATATTAGGATGGCAAATCCAGATTGTTTGTTAGGGCCATTTGATTGGAAAATCTTTTCCCAACTCTTTACTCTGAGCTTGTGTCTGTCTTTGTGGCTGAGGAGTTCTTTTGTATGCAGCAGAAGGATGGCTTCTGTTTTTGTATCCATTGAGTTAGTGTGTGTCTTTTTATAGGTGAGTTGAGTCCATTGATATTAAGGGATATTAGCGACCACTGATTGATATTTTCTGCTATTTTTAGTGGCAGCTTGTATTATATTTCCTTTCTCTGCACTTTTTTCTATGGGATGCTTGAATATTTGTGGTTTCATGGTTGTATCTGGGATCCTTAGGTTGCAGTTTTCCCTCTAATGCTTTCTGGAGGGCCATATTATAGATAGTTATTGTTTCAGTCTGACTTTGTCATGAAATATCTTGTTTACTCCATCTATGGTGATTGATAATTTTCCTGGGTATAGTAGTCTAGTTTGGCAGCCATGCTCTTTTCGTATCTGTATAACTTCTGACCAAGCCCTTCTTGCTTTCATCGTTTCCACTGAACAGTCAGGTGTTATTCTGATGGGTCTGCATTTATAAGCAATTTGGTCCTTTTCTTTGGCAACTCTTGAAATTTTTTCTTTGTTCTGTATGTTTTGTGGCTTGATTATTATGTGGTAAGTGGACTTTTTTGGGGGGGTCATATCTATTTGGTGTTCTGTTAGCTTCTTGTATCTTTATCGGCATTTCCTTCTTTAAGTTAGGAAAGTTTTCTTCTATGATTTTATTGAATAAATTATTTCTTCTTCTTCTTCTTCTTCTTCTTCTTCTTCTTCTTCTTCTTCTTCTTCTTCTTCTTCTTCTTCTTCTATTCCTATTATTCACAAGTTTGGTCTTTTCATGGTGTCCCAGATTTCCTGAACATTTTTTGTTATGGCTTTTTTGGTTTTAGTATTTTCTTTGACTGATATATCTATTTCCGCTACTGAGTCTTCCACTTCAGAGATTCTTTCTTCCTTCTCTTAGATTCTGTTGGTTATGCTTGTATCTGTAGTTCCAGCTCTCTTCTTCAGATTTCCTATATCCATCTTTGCCTCATTTTGTGCCTTTTTTATTGCTTCTATTTTAGTTTTTAGTTCCTGAAATGTTTCTTTCATAATTTGGTTTACCTTTTCTTGGTTTTCTTTCAAGGATTTGTTCATCTCCTCCAATTTTTTGTTTGTATTTTCTTCTGTTTCTTTAAGGAAAATTTTTATATCTTCTTTGAAGGCATCAATAATCTTCATAAAGGTTTTTTTTATGTTGATTCTTTTTGTTTCCTCTTCATTGCTCTGTTCAGGTCTTGTAGTTGTAGAACCACCAGTTTCTTCTGGTGGTGCCTTGTTGTTCTTTATATTATTATGTACATTTTTTGCACTGGCGTCAGTGGTTCACAATTAGGCAGCTGCTAGTCAGTTGTGGCAAGTGGGCTTGTGTGTCTCCTGTCTCCTCTTAGCAAGGGGTCTGCGTGATCTCTGACTCTGCTCTGGACAGGGGTCTGAACTTCAAAGCCTCTATTGTTCTCTGATGATGCAGTTTGCCCTGGAGGCGGGGCCCAGCTATACAATGTCCCCTCTTTTATTTGTGGCTGGAGGAGCCCATCACAGCCAAACCCTAGTCCTGTCTGCTAGGGAGAGTCTGAGATCAGACTCTAGGGATTGACCCTGGTCCTGGAGAATGACTCTCCAGACAGATGGTCCAGGTGCCAGAATCTGCTCACTTATGGACAGGGTCTGAATTTCAAAGTCCTTTTCTCCTGATGCAGTTGGAGGCAGGGCTGGCCATGCAAGATCCCCTCTTTTAGGTGTGTCTAGAGGAGCCTCTCACAGCCAAACCCTAGTCATGTCTGCTAGAGAGAGTCTGGATCAAACTCTAGGGATTGACCCTTGTCCCGGAGAGTGACTGTCTGGATGGGTGGTACAGGTGCCAGAATCTCTTAATTGATTTTTTAAGCTTTCATGTTGTATTATGTTTCTGTCCTGGACTTTGCCTGTCTGGACCAGAGGTTTGATTTGAAGGCTGGCTGTCCAGCAGAAATACTCACAGTTCCACAGAGATACATGGACACTTACATTAATTTTCTGCTCATTGATCTAGATCCCAGGCATATAACTTGCTAACTCCTTCATCTGAACTCAATCCATCTTGTTCAGCTATGTAGCTCAATACCTTTTCTCAGAGAAGCATTTCAACTTCTTTCCTCTGTGTCTCCTGGCACATACATTATCTACTCCGGCAGCTCTGTGGCATCTGTCTCTGTTGTGAGATGTTACCAGAATTTTCTTAGTCTTGCAGCCCCGTCCACATGTACTTTCTGCCTTCAGCCAATCAGCTCTTTATTAAACCCATAGGTGGGAAAATTATTTAAAATATAACACATAATCCCACTACACTTTCATACAAATAAATGTTTTATGTTGAGCATATTCTCGTCCATGTCCCCTTATCCTCACTGTTCTCTCCCATTGCCACTGCATTACTCTCCTTTGTGCTACACAAACATGAATTGTTTTATGTAACTTTAAAATCTAAGAACCACAAATTGAAAATGTGATATTTTTCTTTCTGTAATTGGGTAAATTTTCTTGATATGGTTATGTCTATCTTAATCCACATTCCTGAAAATGACAACACTTTATTATTCTTTACAGATGATAAACATTCCATTACATATACATACCACATTTTCTTAAACATGACACTGCTAATGGACACCTAGATTGGTCCCATAACATAGCTATTTTAAATAATGATGCAGTAGACATTGATATACACATTTCTCTGTGATATGTGGAGATGGAGTCTTTTGAGTAAGTATTTACAAATAGTAGAGCTGGGTTACATGACAGCCCCATTTTTACTTTTATAAGGAACTTCCATACAGACTTCCATAGTGGCTAGACTAGTTGACATGCTCTTTTGTCTACATCCTTACCATCATTTGTTGTTCATAGTTTTCTTAATGATTGTCCCTTTGAGTAGGGTGAAATGGAATCTCAGAGTAAGTTTGATTTGCACTTCTCTGACAGTTAAGAATGTTAAACACATTTCATATGTTTTTCAACCATTTGTATCTCCTCTTCTGTGAACTGTCAATTTCATGAGCCCATTTATTGATTGCATTATTGAAATTCTTGGTTAGGTTTTTCAGTTCATTGTGAATTCTAGATATCAAACTTTTGTCACATGTATAGCTCTTGGTAAACTTTTCTAATCTCAGTTTCCCCAATTTCTCAAAAGTGACAACATGTGATGTTTAACAGACCAAGTTTAAATATTTGGTATTAGGAGGCATTCAATAAAAGTTACCTTCTGATACTTTATGCTTACTACAATTGGTATGTTTGAAAACTAGCTGTCCAGAAATAAAAACATGATTCATAATGTTTATTCATTTTCATGGTACAAATATTCACACCATAACTCTTATCAAACAACCAACATGATGTCACTGAATTAAAAATTAGCAAGAGAAAATACACATAGTTTTCAGTAACCAAAAATGAGCCTAGTAAACAATTTCCTAAGGCTTCAATTTGTATAACATGATCAATTTCCTCTTGGTATTTCTCCCATAATTTAGAAAAGCATTTGCTATTTTTATGCGTATGTGTGCAGGAGCCTCTGAAGGCCAGAAGAGGGTGTCAGAGTCCCTGGCACTACAGTGGAGTTGCAGATAGTTGTGAGCAGCTATTTCAGTGCTGAGAACCAAAATCTCATCTTGGGCTAGCACAGAAGGTGCTCTTGGCTTCTGAGATAAATTTCCAGTCCATTCACCCATTTCTTAATTGTGATAATTCTAACACTGGCCTATTTTTCTCTCAAACTAAATTCTTTTTCCCTAACCCAACTAGTAACCCCAGAACGATTTATCAGTCATTGCTCATCTGACAATCTCCTTACTCACTTAAGTCTTAGCATACCACTTGCTTCCAGAATTTCTGTCACCATGTCACATCAGCCTGTCCCACCATCTGTGCTTGAGGGATCTATCTAATTAATTCATCTGCTTAGTTTGCCAACATCTTCTCATTATAGCTGTGGCAGATTATATTGGGGACCAAAAACAGGAACTACTGAAATAGAGGTACAGTTTGTGACTCATCTGTGGAAATAACATTCATTCATTGGTCTAATTAGCACTTCATTTTATCTGAATAATGAGCACATCTTCTAGGTACTAATGGGTAAGGAAGGCCACTATAAACATGACAGGAATTACAAGAAACTATGGACACAACTCATTCATAAATTAAAGAGGAGTAGTATCCATTTAATGAACAACTCTCAACTTGTAGTTACACCTAGGACATGAACTTTGAAGCAATCCATCATATAGAGTAAATAAACTCCAATTATTTACTCATACTCTCATATGGCGATTGAGTACATTACTTAGTAGCTGGCAAAGCTGGCAGCAAATTGATGCAATTATCTATGCAAGTGAGCAAATGATCCAATTATGTGTATAATTATGGCAAAGCATTAATGCTGATAATGATGAGAAAGATCATTCCATAATGACTGAGCCAGAAAAGAGAAAAAGGATAATTTGATTTGGAAAACATGATGCCCACAGACAGCATCTGTGGGCAGATGAAAGCTCTTGGCTATTCAGATGACAAAGGTCTAGGGCAGAGAAAGAATGTGACCAATCGAGTTTGTATGTTTCCATGGATTGTAAAATACAAAATAATTAGGACACAGTGAAATTCATGTAGCTCAAAGAGAATGCAATAATGTAATAATTTTGTTTTAACATTTCATAAGATTTTAGCATCATTGTATGCTGAGTTGCCCCTCTGAACTATAACTGCAGAAATGCTGGGTAACTAAGTGTCCCATGAGTTTTTCTACTTTATGAGGATGTGTACGTATATTTACCCTAAGGTATATATCTTCAGACTCTACATTAAAAGTCTACATAAAGTGTGTTCAAGGCCAGCTTAATCCACAGAGCAAGTTCCATGCCAGCCAGTGCTATTCAGAGAAATCCTGTCTCAATAAACAAACAAAAGTCTAAATAAAAAGGAAGACTTCCAGTAGAAATATACAAATTCTCAACCAAAATGTATTTCGACTGCAGTGTTGGACTTCCTCATGACTAGTCTCACCCTTCATTTATCTAGCTAACCATCTTAGCCCTGAAGCTGAATTGTTTACTTGCTTACTCATTCTCTAACCTATTTTATCATACAATAAATAACCATTATTGGATATCTACTAAGCATACAATTTTCACTAAAATGTTTGCAATTGAATAATTCAAACATATATGCATCTGTAACAGAGCACTTAGAAATTTAGTTCAGATAAGCAGTCAATCACAAAAGATTGTGAAAAATTGTGTGTGATTCTATGTGTGTATGTATGTGTGTGTGTGTGTGTGATTGTGCAGAAAGACAGTAATTAACAAATGATATTCTTTTCTAGAGGATATATCATCTGAGACAAAGGGCAAATGGGAGTGAATTCAATAAAAATGAGAAAAATGAATGATGCAAAGTCTGTTCTCAAGGATCTTTAGTGTAGAGAAACACACATAATGAAAATAATACACATATACAGGTCAGTCCAGCCTGAGAAGCAAATAGGCTAATTGAAGATTCTCATCTCTCCCTCCATTTTTCCAAGTCCATTAGTCTCATACCTTCTTCTGCAGCAGGCCACCTGTAGTCGCATCCCTATACACCCCACCTCTAGTACATCCCATAGATGTTCTCCTCCTATCTTCCTTCCCCTCACATTTGCTTTGTCTCACTTTCCAACTCCAGTGGGCACTCCTTGTGAACACACAGGCCACTCTGGCCTGGGAAGCCAGTAGGCTAACTGTAGACCTTTACCTTTCTTTCCGCTCCTCCAAATCAAATCTTCCAGTCTCATTCTCAGATCTGCAAAAGAACACCTGCCAAAGCCTGAAGCTTTGCTTCCCCTTGCTCCTATCTCCAGGGGATCCCAAAGATCTTCCCTTCCTAGCTGCTTTCCCCCCACTCACTGTTTTATCCCAGCTTCAAACTCTAGCAGGCACTCCCTGAGGACCATATGGAGACTCACAAACACTGCACAGAGTGAGAGATTTTGGAGCTCTCAGCACTAAATGGAATATTCCCATTACATTACACCCATTAGAGTTCAGGGAACACCGTGAAGAGGAGGCAGAAAGAACGTAAAAGCCAGAGGAGACGTAGGACATGATAAAATAAAGCCCACTAAGTCAACATGAGCAAAGCTCATAATGAACTCACAAAGACTGGAGTAACATAAACAGGGTCTGCACAGGGCTGCCAGGTCTTCTGGATATATAATATACCTTCCAGTTTAGTGTTTCTATGGGATTCCAGAATGTTCAAACAAGCTCGTATCTGACTCTTATACCGTCTCCTGTGCTCTTTTCTTTCTGTTTATTTGTCTTGTCCAATTTCAATGTAATAGTTTTTTATTTATCTTATTAGAGAGAAGGAGACAGATTTTTATTCACTTTTTGCCACCAACCTATGGCATGATACCATTCACTTTTAGGGGGATCTTAACTCCTCATTTCAACTTCTCTTTAAAAAAAAAAACAAAAACAAACAAACAAACAAAAAAAAAAACAACCACTCGGAAATATATCCAGAAGTGTGTGTCTCTTAGGTAGTTCTAAATCCAGTCAGTCAACAATAAAAATTGACTATTATTTTGGACAAATCACCAGTATTCATATGTGTAATGGATTATATAAGTGTTCCACTTTTTAACACATAGCCAAATTTATTTAACAAAGCAAGTATATGGAATTACATCCTAAGTGTGGCATTGATGATATACTAGTGAGCATAGCTGGCTTCCAAATTATATCCTCTCCAAAGATATATTTAAAAAAAAATCCATGTATATCTCCTCTGACTCTTGATATCCTCAGGATCTACCTATTTATTAATCAGATGGAAAATAACATCACATTTTGGTTCTTATACTAATTTCCCTAAATATAGTTGAGACTACATTCTTCACATGTCTACTGAGATATTCCCTCTTCTCTGAAGTACATAGTCCTATATTTTCTTTATTGTTTGATTTTTCTATGTTCTCTCAGGTTATATAATTCCTTTGTATATTGTTGATATTCATTATTCACAGCACTTGTTGTATCCTGGACTAGGCCTGCACAAGACTGGATCTGCCAATAGTTACCCTTAGATTGCGTAGTTTCTCAGGAAGTTATATCACTCCCTGACAAACTGTTGATTTACTGTTCAGGGTATAGCCACAGGGAGTTTAATTATGCTCCAGTAAGTAAATGAGTAGCATGAATGGGTATTTTTGTAAATGGAGAGATCATAGGAGTGGGCATGAATCTGAGAGGACTGATAACTGTGTTTGATGGAGTGCATGATGTAAAATCACCAGATAATAAATATATAAATAAAAAAATAAAAAAGAGAGTGGGAGATTTTGAATAAAAATTATCCCTATAGGTACATGTATTTGAATACTTGGTTCTCAGCTGGTAGATCTGTTTGGATGGAATTAAGAAGTCTGACATTGTTTGAGGAGGTGTACTACTTTGAACTTTCAAAAGTTCAAAAGTCCACAACATTCCTCTCTCCTCTCTCTCTCTCTCTCCTCTCTCTCCACCCCCCCCCCGCCTCTCTGTTTATACATCAGATATGAGCTATTCGCTACTGTGGCTCCAGTGTCATTCCTGCCTGCCTGTCCTCATGCACACCACCAAGATGGACTCACTCTGAATCTAGAAGCCCCAATAAACTCTTTCTTCCATAACTTGCTTTGATTATGGTATCTCTTCACAGTAATTAAAAAGTAACTAAGACAGTCATCACCTCCAGCCATTTATAATTTTATAATTTAAAAATATCATCACATTTGTCATTTGCTTTTTCTTTCCGGCAAAATTATCTTGATTTTTGTGTATATAAAAATAATTTAATTTTCTTTTTACTCATAAAGTGAAGAACCACTTATTTTCATTAGAAATCAGTTGTGGCTACATTACCCTTTATAATGTTCAGAACATTATATAATGAACACCATATCTAACTATAGAGACCCTAAATAGTCTCCCTGCACACCTGCATATTAATGTCCAATGGAACCAGAAAATATCAGCAGATCAGTGTTCAGTAAGGATGGCTAACTCTAATTGGACAAGCAATTCCAAAGGACCACAGGACTTCTATGGTCATAATGACTATGCCCCCCTAGTGTTAAGTGAGTGGCACATTTAAATATAAAGTATCAGAACGGTTTACCACAGCAGGAGCTTCATTAAGTACAATTAATTTTAGCTTTGATTACACAAGATTCTTATAGCAATTATTAAAATCTGAGACACAAAAATAACCATAACACATTAACACTTACTAATGAATAGGAGTGGGAACAAGATTGTTCAGGACATAGATGGTATATAACTTATCATCACACAGTTCATACAACACATTTATGCACTGATCATTTGCAACCCACTACAAAAAACTACTACTCCCTTCCCTGACTGTAGTTCACATAGCTTTAATTTTCCCTCAACTCCTGCCATTCTCCAAGTACTTTATTAAATTACTTTAATTTAAACTGTCTTGATAAAATATTCTTCTCTTTCTCACATTTCTCTTCTAGGACCACTTTTTGATTATGTATCTCAAAAACCAGACTATGAATTTTAAGTGTTTTTGTAGTGCTTATCCATGTTATATTATACAACTACATTGTCCTCTTTGTTCAATATACAAAACATACACATAGAACTCTATTTACTGTCATGTCATTTAATGCCAAAGGACACAGCTTGACTTATATTTGAAACCACTTTGTCCTCCATCTTATGTAACTTATTTGCCCAGTTCCTTTCCAAACATTCATCTTATTATTCTCATTGGACAGTGTGCAAAATTGTTTGAAATTGTTGTTTTAAGTTAGCCTGTTTATCTCCAATTATAATAAAATTTTATAAGGGAAAAATAAATAAAAGAAACCACATTATCTTATAAATTTCACTGTTTATATTAAACATACAAGCAAAATTATTTAATTACAAGGAAGAAACATTTCCAGTATTTTAAGATTCATTTTATTATTTATGCATGTGTGTATTCATGCACAATGTATTCAATTACACAGGGAGGCCAGAAGATGGTCTCATATTCCTTGTATCTACAGCTTAAGGTCTTTGTGAGATACATAACCCAACATGGGTAGTGAAAGCCAAATTCAGGTCCTCTGCAAGAGCAGCAAACATGCTTAACTACTGAACCATCTCTTTAGTGAAACTTTCAAAATTCTTACTGTCATGCCTTCACAGGCTATGTATCAAATTAGTACATATTTGTATTGGATTTTGTCAGAACGTTTTATTTTTAAAATTGCTGTTTCAGTTGTTGATTTACATTTTATAAACAATCATTAGCTGAACTAAGCCATATTGGGACCTTGGAACCTCCTGCCCTTGCTGGGGAGGAAATAAAGAGAAGTGGAGAAGAGAGAGTGACTGGAAGGGGTGGGAGGGGGAAGGGAGCTTGAACAAGGGTATACACGGATTAAAAAAAATGACTTTATTTGTAATAAAATAAAATAAAATAAAAAAATTCTAACAGTTTCTAAATTGTCCTAAATGTACTCCTATCATTTTATACTACATGTTTATGTGAAGTGGTGTTCTTAACAGTGACAAATGTTAAATCAAAATATCAATCAACGTAAAATGTCCTAAATTATCAAATATTCTGGAAGATTTATCTCTATCTAAAAACAAATACACCAAACTCATTAGAATACAGATTTGTTTTTGAATACAATAAATGGTAAAGTTTTACATGTACTATAAAATTTTAAGAGTAATTTTTTGGAGGTTTATACCAGTAAATATTTGATTTCAATGCCCATTTTAATATTCCTACATACTTTGGAGAACATTTTGTCAAGCAAAATGTTACCATAATCAGAAAAAGGTTAAGAAAACTTAACATAGACCACATTACAGCAAAATGTGGCCATATATATTCATTCTGTGTTAAATATTGCAAGAATAAGTGGTAGAAAACTTATAAGAAATAGTCTGCAAAGAAGGGAAAATGCTCCCTTTTGCCCCTCTCTACTTTCTACTTCCTAAAAAATTCAATGGGAATGGACTAACTACAACTAAGTCAACTCCCCCACGGATATGAAGTGATGCTGAGAATAAATATTGTATATAAGCAAAAAATAGAAAGATCCTGGATTGGGGCAATAACACTAATCCACAGGTGACAGTTCTCTGAGCTCCTTGTAGATTGCATTCTTTGTATGTGGCATCCAGACCTAAACCCAAAATTAATTCAACAAGCAATATGAAAATCTATGAAGCTGAGGCATTTTTTAAGATAGCTAAAGCTTAGATAAACAACTATCCAATTTATGCCAAAAGCCAGGTTAATATAAGTAATAGTTGATAATTTAATAATAATCATACAACTAATTCTTCTTTTACTGTCTTCTATATTATCTGCATTCATTAACCTAATTAGACAACAGCACAAAATTCTTTCTGACAAAATTCTTAATCTGAAATGTGAAATAATAGAGTCTCTTATCTGGTGGGAGTAGGGAGTAGCGCTTGAAATTCATAATGATTCATAAAATATAGGAAAGTTAACTATCCTTGTATATTATTTCAATGTTGCCTGAATGTACAATGACTATAAAACTGATACATAAGGCAAGCAATTTATTTTCAAAACCAGCATACGTTTAGGAGTAAAGAAAAGTGATATTAAGTGACTATTCAGTGGTTAAGAGCACATACTACTCTTGCAGAGAACCTGAGTTCAGTTTTCAGCATCCATATCAGGAGTCTCATAACTACATGTTAACTCTAGCCTGATGGGATCCACTGCATACACATTCCCTCACACATAAACACACACACACACAGCCACACACACTCACACATACATATATACACACACAATTGTCTTAATCTTTAAAGAATCAAGTCTCAAATAATGCCTTTTAAATTGTATCTTCTAGTATTGTAGATGTAGGACAGTAATGTATCATACCTCTGTGAATGTAAAATAGCTTGTATTTGCATTATGATACATAATAGTGACCGTGCTTTATAAGACCTGTTTTTAATGATGTTGTTCAGAATGTATTGTTTCCAGATGATGATTAAGAAGCTAATTTTAAATAAAATGGTTCCAGGTACCACAAGAGTAACAGAACTTTACTGTTTTGTGGGATTTTGATTTTTACTTTTTTTTTCATTGGAATGTTCTGGATGTTTCTACAATTTTGTTCAAATGATTGCAGAACCTGAAAAAGCTGTTGCTGATATTAATGCATAACATACTGCTATTAGCTTTATATATATATATATATATATATATATATATATATATATATAATTTGAACTTTTGGAAACTTTATCTGTGCTGTCAACTTTGGAAAAAAGTATCCCAGTTTACCGTGTTGAGTTGGCATTGTACAGAAATTAACAGCCATATTGTAAAAATGTTGAACTTATTTTTTTTCCATTTGTACAGGTGTAATGCACTGTATTAAGTATGTAAGGTCTTATCTTCGTTGCTTTGATTACAAAAACTAACAAAGTATTCTCTAAATAAAAAAAAGATATTATCAATTTAGAGGAAACACAAATGCCTTGACAAAACAAGATTTGTGATCACTCACTATGGATATTTAGCCTTAACAATAGTTACACAAGATGAGCATCATCAGTTATGCCATATTTGGAACTAACTTAAGGGAAGCAACCCTGGGTATGTCTTTGCTGGTATTTCCAGAGAGGTTTAACTGAGGAGAGAATAGTCACTTTGACTGTGTATAGCATCATATCATTTTATACTGAATAAAACTTAAGACTGAGGGGGTGGCTGGAAAGTGTCAGCATTCATCCCTTTCCTTCCTGACTGCAAAGGCAAAGTGATAAGGATACCATGTTTCTGCCTCATATGTCTTCCCCATTGTGATTCGCTCAAGCTTTTAGCCCCAACAAATTGTGCCTTAAGTTACATTTGCGGAATTTTTCACAGCAATGAAAAAAGTAACTAATTAAGGTATACATTATTCTTAACCTTCATAAGAAACTACCTTAAACAGTCCCTTAAATTCTGATTGTGCTATCACACCATTATAAATCAAATTATCAGAAAAGTAATTTAGTCATTCAGCAAAGAAGAAATTAGACACAGTTTAGTTGTGTTACAGGGTTTATTACAAAGTGGAGAAAAAAGGGCACAGTAATGTATACAACTGAAGGAGCATATGGCTGGAAACATTATTTCCAGCTATGCAAATTAATTTAAACATTAGCATACTAAATTGCTTTATACAAACCCATTGAAAAGTTATTAAATATCTGAATAAATGATCATTTTTATAAATGATCAAATGAATGATATATACATGTCTCTGAAGTAACCACTTCCCTGCTTCCTTTTGTACTTCTTTCTTTTTCCTTTCTTCCTCCAAATATACAAATATATTTTTAAATTGGTTATTCTAATACTATCTGGCATTAATCTGATTTTGGCCACCTATTGCTTTTCAATTCATAAAATAAATATAAGATTATCAAACATACTGAATGGATTATCTGACTTCTGATTTATGCTTCAATAAACTGATACTCAACTTTCTTTTTCTTTTATCCTCCACAGTGGTAGAAAATCATTGCCAGGCACTGGTGTGCATCTTTCCACTAAGAATCCATCAACTACAATTGTAATATTTTCTTATTATCAAGAAACTTTGATTCTAGCTATAAACCACTCAGTGTAACAGACACTCTCTCTCTCTCTCTCTCTCTCTCTCTCTCTCTCTCTCTCTCTCTCTCACACACACACACACACACACACACATACACACACCATAAGCTATACTATATATACAATGTTTTTGTTAATTTATTTTAATATTTAAAATAGTTTTAAATAGAGGTCCATAAAATATACTAAGTTAAATCCTCAATTGAAAGCACCATCAGTTTATTTATTATTATCATGTAGCCAATATTAACAGTTGTTTTTAGTCTTCTTTGGCAACTTAAAATTTACTATTAAAAATGAGCAGTCTTTAAACAACTCAGGCTTCATATTCACAGAAAGAGAATTTAATGGAAAGTATTTCCTGATGCTTTAACTTTGAATAGCTCTCCCTTCAACTCCAGCCTGTCAAGTAGTTAATGATCATAAACAAATGCTTGAATGCACTAGAGAGATTGCTATTTAAAGCAAAATTACAGTCAATCTACTAGCAGAGTAAAATTTTTCTTGAAATGAGAATAATCATCCCCTAAATCATATGTTGTGAAACTATATATGTATATATTTTTTCAGAAAATTTTACCCCTACTTCAATTCAGGTCAACAGTTATTTACTAAATGCTGAGACTATCTTCCCTCCCTCTCTCCAGAGTGGGCAGAGGAATGAGATTCACTTTGAATGAGAATGTAATCCCTAACAACCGATGCACAGAAAGGGGTATCATATAATATTGGAATGATGATGCCTAATGAAAATATGTCGACTTTTTGGTGAGGTAGGTATTTGTAAAAAATAGATCCTGAAAATGGGATTCTTTTGACAGAAATCAATAGTTTTATTATACCAAACCAAACAAATTTAAAAAAGAAATGGTTCTTGTCTATCAAAACTACTCAGGGATTTAGATATTACTCACTAGACAAACTGTTTGATACACAAGCCTGAGAACTTGGGTTCAGTCCCCAGTGCCCATAAAAAAGCCAAGTGTGGCAGCATGTACCTATAATCATCAACTGTGGAGACGGAGACAGGAAGATTACTAGAGCTTGCTGGCTAGCAAAGCTAGATGAATCAGTGAGCATCAGATTTAGTGAGAGACTTCATTCTCAACATTTAAGGTTGGATTGACTGGAGAGTGGCTCAGTGATTTAGAGCACAGAATACTCTACCAGATGACCCAGGTTTTATTACAAGCACCCACATGGCAGCTCACAACTACCTGTAACTCCAGTTTTTAAGATCAGACACCACCTTTTGGCCTCTGTGGGCAACAATCACTCAAGTGATATTCAAGTATACATGTGGGTAAAACATCCATACACTAAAATAAAATAAATTTGAAAGCAGTTGACATCAGCATCTGCTGTCAACATAGGCACACACATGTCTATTTATGTGTCCACACATGTAAACAATACATACAGAGACACACAGAACAAGAAAGAAGCCATGTCATTTTCAAACTTCTGAGGTTTAAATTTCTTAAAACAGAACAGAGAAAAAGACAATGACCCACATTGGCTTCCTTTATTAAGATCTCCATCTCTTTTTTTTCTCCCTCTCTCCTTCTTTGTTGCTCCTCTCAATCCTCCCCTTCTCTCATGATTTGTTCCCACCTCTTCTTGATTGCAACTCCTTGTGCTCTCAATTAGCTAAGGAGATCTTCTTTATTTTCTCTCCCTAGGGGAATCCCTGGAAGTGTCTCTTAAGTTCCTTCTGATCCCAGGAGTTGTGTTTTGCATTTTACAGCTTGGGTGTTCTTTGCTTTTTTGTTTGTTTGTTTTGTTTTTTATCTAAAGTCCCCTAATGAGTGTGTTAGCGTCCCCTACAAGAACCTACAGGATGTCCCTGCCTAGGTCTCCAACCAATAGTGAAGTTATTGCCTAGACAGGACTTCCTCTGTAATCAAATGAATAGCCACTCCAAGTGCAATCACAGAGCTTATATTCAACAATGAATAGAGGCAGAGATCCATGGCTAAGCACTGGGCTGAGTTTCTGGTCCAGCTGAGAGCAGGGGAGAAGAGTCTATATGAGCAAGGGATAGGACTTATGAGGAAAATTCCCACAGTGATGACTGGCTGGAGCTCTGGTGAGCTCACTGAATTAAGAACAGCCACTGGGGAACCTTCAAGAAAAGGAACTAGGCCCTACAAGGATAGGCAGCTGTCCACTGACATGGGCAGTATGTGGAGCTTCGAGGGGAGAGATCAGACTGTGTTTCTATATGGGGACTGGCACTTCAGAGGCCATTCCCTCCAGAGGAACACCTAACCCAGACATGACAGAATGATGTGGAAATCAGACCTGCCTAGAGTGAAGGCAGAGCTGATCCACCTTGGGACTTCTTGCCATTTTTTAGGGAGGGGATTGGGCATGGGGAGGAAGGAGGCTGTAGGCCAACAGGGAGGGATTGGGAAGGGAAAGGGAGGGAGAGCAAGGGGATACATGAAAAGAAAGGACTTTATTTTCTATAAATCAATTAATTAAAAAAGAAAGAAAGAAGGAAGGAAGGAAGGAAGGAAGGAAGAAAAAGACAATGACCTAATAACCTAAAACAATCAAAGACAGTCAACTAAATCTAGGTATTTTCTCTGTATAAGTAGTTGGCTTCTCTCAGTTCTGCAATTACTCATCTAACATAATCAGCTTTAAATTGATGAACCTTAATTAGTGTGGTGCCTCATGCCTATAATTCTAGCATTTGGAAGGCTGAATGCAGAAAAACTCTTTTAAGTTCAAGGCCAGGGTAACTAAATATTGAGTTTATATCTGTATCCAATGAAAGAAAGAGAGAAGGAAGAGAGGATGAGGGAGGGAAGGAGGGAAGAGAGGGAGGAAGGAAGAAGGAAAGAAAGGAAGGAGGTGAGGGAGGGAGGAAGAAAAAAGAAGCAGTTAGTAAATGTTCATACCTGAGAAAATTTCTTTACTGCCCATCTGTCTTAGTTAAGGTTTATATTGTTGTGAAGAGACACCATGACCACAGCGACTGTTTTAAAGGAAAGCATTTAATTGGGACTAGTTCACAAGTTAGAGGTTTAGCCCATTTTCATCATGGTGTTAATCATGGTGGCATGCAGGAAGATATGGTGCTGGGAAAGTAGCTGAAAATTCTATATCCAGATCAGCAGACAACACTGTAATAAGAGGTAGAGTGAGGTTTCTGACCCGGAGTAGCCCCACAGTTCAGACCTGCCAGCCACTGCTTATCTAGACTAGTAATCCCAAAGTTCCAAAGAGACACACAGATATTTATATTATTTTCATGCTGTTTGGCCTATGGCTCAGGCATATTGCTAGCTAGCTCCTGCATCGTAATTCAACCCATTTCAATACATCTGTCCTGCCACGTGGCCCATGTCTTACCTATTTCCTTATATCTTGCTTCATGGGCAGTTGAATCATGTCTTCGTGACTCCTCACTCCTTCCCCTCACTATGTTCCAATTTCCCGCCTTCTTCTAAGGTACTTGCCACAGGCCAAAAATGGTTCCAATATTTGCAGCATACAGAAAGACATCCCACATCAAAACAGGAGGAAAGGATAACACCTGAACTAGATCAAGTTTCTGGAACCTAAAAGCCTGCCTCCAGTAACACACTTTCTCCAACAAGATCACATCCATATCATCTATCATAAGTCAACACCTCCTAATATTGTCACTTATTATGAGCCTATGGAGTCCCTTTTCATTCAAAGCATCTTATCAACCAACTGCTTGAATCAGATACAGGGATCATTCTGAACTTTTCCTTCTAATCTCATTCTGAAAACCTAAAATTTCTGCCCACAAACAAAACATTTCCTGTAGATTCCCTCATGCCAGTTTTTTTTCTTCCAGTCATGCAGACTATAGGACTGTTTTTAACTCTCCTATCCCTCATATGCAATAAAAAGTTTCTAACAATTTTGACTTTAAAATTTGCACATAACTCAATCACTGCTGCCACCCTAGTCCAACATCCATTGATCAACAACACAAATTAACACAGGATTCTTTAAAGTAGACTCTATCCTTCTTTTGTGGCATCTGGATATCTTGTTACCAACACATCACCTAGATTATTGCTGTTGGCTGTAAGCCAAGTGACATAACTCTACTCAAACCTTTCAAAGGATTTCTATCTTAAATCTCAAGCCTTTTCTGAAAGTCTAGTTTGAGCTTCCACCTTGCAGAATAACCATAGTGTTATTTCACACTCTTCTTTACCCATTCAACCCTAGAAAAACTAGCTTCTCTATAGTTCATTAAATTATCAAACATATTTCTGCCTTATGTTTTATTTGCCTACAATACTTGCCTTTGAATCTAAGGTTAAGATAAACACATAATTCTTATCTTCTGTTCAAGTTCTCATCCAAATATGACTTTAGTAAAGTTTTTTTTTTTTTTGGTTATCTATTTTTTTCTAAAACACAAACTCCAACTGCATCCCAATATCTTGTCCCAGCTGCATCCTTTACAATTTGTCCTATGTAATTATTTCTCATGACTTTCTTTGCTCAATATTTGTATCTTCCATTGAATCTCTGCATTCCTTATAGGTAAAAATTGTATAGTTTATTGCTCTATCATTACCAACAACAATGCTCAAAACCAAGAAGGCATTCAAATATTTGTCAGAAGAATGAATGAACAAATTGGAATCATCATCAATTCCTGTCAATTCAACTTCTATGATACATGTCAAACCAGTTTGTTTCTCTCCAAATCATTGATGCTACGTTAGTTTAAGATTCTATCATTAACATCTACACCTGTGCAATATCCTTCCAGCTTCTAGACTCTGAACACTACTCTCAGCTTTCTAGACATTTTTTACAGAATAGTCTTCTAACAATGTGTATCAGATTCTGTCCTCTCCTAGGGAAAACTCCCAAGTGACTTCTCATTGCTTTTAGGACGAAATTCATACTCTTTGAAAGCTCTGCATGACCTAGTTTCTGCCAACTTTCCAGCCTAATTTTATAACACTTTCCTCTACATTTAAGTCTTTTTCTGTGTGTAAAAGGAACCATTTCAGTGTTTCTTAGGTACCAATTGTTCTGCCAGGATTTCTTCTCTTCTGTCAACTTTATAAGAAATATCATCTTTTTTCATATGAAATAAAACTAATTTCACCATTGTCTTATAAAGTTGTCTCATGTTTTTCTTAAAATGTACTCAAATCTATAATATTTATATATTTACTTCTTTAATACAGCTACCTTAAGATCTCTTGTTTCCTTGGTTTTTTGTTGTTGTTGTTTACCACTATTGTTTTAGTAAAGTATTTGGAATACAGTAAATGAATGTGAACTAGGAATTTTTTCTGAACCAGTAGTTCTCAAACTTTCTAGTACTGTTACCCCTTTAATAAGTTCTTCTTGTTGTGGTGATGCTCAACCCTAAAATTATTTTAATGCTACTTCATAACTATAATTTTCCTACTGTTATGAATCATAAGTATTTTTGAAGACAGAGGTTGACCAAAAGGGTCACAATCCACAAGTTGAGAACCGCTGGTCTAAGTCAATATTATGCAAGCCTATATTAATGTTAATATATAGTTTTCTAAGTTTTCAGTATTGCAGTTGAGCTCCAAATATCACATCAAAAATAATGAATGGTAGCTTTCTTATTCAACTCTGATATTTATGAAAACAAAGTGCAGTTTCAGTATTAGTTTATAGTGTAAATTCTATATTCTTCAATCAAGACCATCTCTAGGAATCATCATCAAGGAAAACTCTAAAAAATTTTTTCAATGGAGCTTCTATCTATGTATTCAATTTGATATAGCAATGAATTACCATGTGACCATAGTGAGTTATCAATGAAGACTGGAAATAATGAGTCAAAGAGCAATACTTAGATATTTGCTTCATGCCAAATCTCTATTTATAAAGATTTTTCTGTGTTCAGAGTTTATCTTTTTATATTTTTATTATCAAATATGCCATTCTTGGCTAATTTTCTATTTGGTACCAAGAGAAAAGCATAATAATGCTATTATTTATAACCCTTTGGCTCATCAGAACCTATCTATAATAAAATGTAATGCATTTTCTCACTATATTTCTTAATTCTTAGTACCATGTAAATCCTGGTTTATAATGACTCTTCCAGAAATTAATAGTGGATATTCATCAGAAAGATCAAAATACAAACTTTGAACATAAAAAACAAATATTTTTCTAATACTAATAATACCAATAATTTATTTCTTAGAAGATGTTTGTTACTAAGTGGTTTTTTTTTTGTTTGTTTTTTTTTTTTGGTTTGTTTGTTTGTTTTTGAGATCAGGTCTCCCATTGTAGCTTGGGTTGATCTGAAAACCACTGTTGTAGCTGAGATTGGATTTAAACCTCTGGAAATCCTCCTTCTGTCTCCCAAATGCTAGGATTATAGGAAACCTACAAGCTGTTCAAAAAATGACATTATGAAATTAACAGGCAAATAAATGAAACTAGAAATAAAGCATCCTGAGTGAGATAACATGGACACAAAATGAGAAACGTGATATATATTCTTTTATATAGAGAGCATAGCCAAAATCATTCAAATCCCAAGACCCAAACTCCTATTTTCCCTTTTTAGTTCCTACATTATGCAAAAAAACCTAAACGTCCCCATACAAAGTTCTGCTTCCCCTAAAATCACTTTATTTATAAGTCCATTCTCTCCCCTTAATAAATATTAACTCATTATATAATACAACAAATATAACTAATTATAGTGATATCCACCCTCCAGAAAATCTGTGATTACTTAGGCACTGTTTTTGCTTCACAGGGAACATTATCAGCACTGCACTTATCTAACACACACTTGAGAGTCACATAGTTATCAAAGATGGTGTCAACCCCTACCCTCAGTATACCAACTGGTATTTATAATGTAAAATCCAGTCTATGTTGCTATAAATGCTTGCCAAATTAATTGCAAATATCAAAATATTTCTTTTGACATTGGGAAATAATAGCACACCTTGAGCTACTTCAGACAGAAACAGAATATATGGTTCAGTCAACAGCTTGTTATGAAGGATAGAAAGATGATATGAGGAAAGGGGGCAAGTGGACATGGGAAGTTATGGATTCTTACAGAAATGTGTCATATGTATTCAGAACTATAAATCTGAGATTCTAAAATCAGGTTATGACTGGATAGGCATATTTGGGCTTAAGATAGGCTTGGTGGCTGTAAAGTAAAGAATCAAACCTGGAAACCGGAATACTATGCCTCTGGAATCTTCAATGGCCAATTAATATGGCTTTAGTAGTCAAGGTACAATAGACTGACTTCCTTTCAGAAAGGAATAGGCACTAAAATATCTGATCAATTAAGTTAAGGTTCAAGAACAGAAAACAAGTATCAAATATCTTGGAGTTATTCTGTTTGTTTTTTATTTCTTTTAAACACCATTGACTTCAGTGTTGGTTATGTGAATGACTTCCATACAGTTCCACCAATTATGAGGATATGGAAGGTAACCATTGTCAGAAATAAAAGAGTGATTTTACTCACACAAACTATATCTACCTAATATCTGGCATAGCTTAAGAATGCCATCAGAGAAGCTTCTATAAGGCAAAGGACATGGTAAATATAATAAAACAATAACCTAAAGACTGGAAAAAGATCTTCATCAACCCCACATCTGACAGAAGTCTGATCTCCAAAATAAATAAAGAACTCAAGAAACTAGACATCAAAATACTAAATACATAGAATTCTGAGGAGAAGAATCTCAAATGGTTGAAAGACATTTAAAGAATTGTTCAACATCGCCAGTCATCAAGGAAATACAAATCAAAATGACTCTGAGATACCATCTTATCCCTATCAGAATGGCTGAGACCAAAAACACTGTTCTGTTGGAGAGTATGTGGAACAAAGGGAATACTCATTCACTGATGATGGGAGTACAACCTTATACAGCCCACTTTGTAAATCAATATGACAGCTTCTCAGAAAATTGAAAATAAATCTACCTCAAGACCCAACAATACCATTCTTGGGCATATACCCAAGGGATATTCAATCATACCACAAGAATACTATGTTCATAGCAGCATTATTTGTAATAGCCAGAACCTGGAAACAACCGAGATGCCCCTCAACAGAAGAATGGATAAAGAAAATGTGGTACATATACAAAATGAGGTATTACTCAGTAGTAAAAAAATACTGACATCATGAAATTTGCAGGCAGATAGATAGAACTAGAAAATATAATCCTGAGTGAGGTAACCCAGACTAAGAAAAACAAACATGGTATGGACTCACTCATAAAAGAATAAGAGATGTAAATCAAAGGATAACCAGACTACAACCCACAGCTTCAGAGAAGCTAGCTAATAAGGAGGACCTTAACAGGGACACATAGATCACCCCGAGAAATGGAAATAGAATCGATCTCCTGAGTAAACTGGGGATGAGAACATGGGGGAACCAGATGGTCAATCTGGAATAGGGATGGAGTGGGAGAACAATGAAAGAGATATCTTGGTAGAGGGAAACATTAGGGGCTAGGGAGAAACCTGGTCCTAGGGAAGTTCCAAGGAGTCCACAAAGATGACCCTGCTTAGACTATTAGCAATAGTGGAGAGGGGGCCTGAGGTGGCCTACCCCTGTAATCAAATTGGTGAATACCCTCACTATCATCATAGAAATTTCATCCAGTAACTGATGGAAAGAGATGTAGAGATCCACAGCCAAGCACTTGACTGAGCTCTGGAAGTCTAGTCAAAGAGAGGAGATGGATTATATGAGTAGGGAGCTAAGATGGGGGGAAAATATATAGAGACAACTGAACCAAACTCAGGAGAACTCATGAACTTTAGACATACATCTGTGGAACCTGCATGAGATTGAACTAAGTCTGCTGCATGTCTGCATGGGAGAGAAGTACTGAAGCTTGGTCTGCTTGAGGGGTTCATGGCAGTGGGATCAGTATCTATTCCTGGTGCATGAGCTGGCATTTGGGGAGCCCATTACCTATGGTGGGATGCCTACTCAGCCTTGAAGCAGGGGGTTAGGGCTTAGTCTTGCCTCAACTGAATGAACCAGGTTTTGCTGATTCCCCATGGGAGGCGCTACCATTTCAGAGGAGGGGATGGGGGTGGTTTGGGAGGAGAAGGCCAGTGGGGGGGCAGGAGGTGGGATGAGACAAGAATCTGTGGATGGTATGTAGAAAGAATAAAAAAAATCTTTAATAAATAAAAGGAAAGGCCTCAGAGTATATGACAATGCCACATCACTCAGTGACAGTAGGATATAGAAGAAGAACCTGTTGGCTGTGAAAAACACTGTTTTCAAATGTCTTTAGAGTATACAGTTGTGGCCATCCACTATCTGATTCATGACATACAATTTATGCAAAGGGATGAAGTAACTGGCTAAGGTGCCAACAATATCAAGTGGTATTTAAAAGGTATCATCCACTGTTTCCATCACTTCTACTCCTATAAGCCAAAGAATAATTAGTTGTTGGAATATGGATGGAAGAAAGCCAAAGATTCGTTTACTGGTGCTTTAAAATTGTACTGTTGCCAGTGGCACAGACACTAAGACCAACAATCAATAGGTGAGATATCCTGAAGCTAAGAAGCTTCTGTAAAGCCAAGGACACTGTCAATAGGACAAAACGACAGCCTACAGAATGGGAAAAGATTTTCACCAACCTTACAAGTGATAGAGGACTGATCTCTAAGATATATAAAGAGTTCAAGAATCTAGAGCCCAAAACCTTGAATAACCCAATCAAATATGGGGTTCAGATCTAAAAAGGGAATTCTCAGCAGAGGAATTACGAATGACTGAAAGGCACCTGAAAAAGTGCTCATTATCTTTAGCCATCAGAGAAAAGCAAATCAAAACAACTTTGAGATACCACCTAACACCTATTAGATTGGCTAAGATAAAAGGCACAGATGACAGCCTATGTTGGAGAGGATGCAGATCAAGGGGAACACTACTCCATTGTTGGTAGGAGTGTAAGCTTGTTCAGCCACTTTGGAATGCAATATGGCGGTTTCTCAGAAAATTGAGAATCAATCTCCCCAAGGACCCAGCAATACCACTTCTGGGTGTAAAAGATGCACAGTCACACTCCAAAGGCATTAGCTCAACTATGTTCATAGCAGCATTATTTGTAATAGCAAGAACCTGGAAACAACCTAGATGTCCCTCAACCGAAGAATGGATTAACAAACTGTGGTACATCTACACAATGGAATACTACTCAGCAGTAAGAAAAAATGACATCCTAAAATTTGCAGGCAAATGGATAGATTTGGAGAATATCCTCCTGAGCCAGGTATCACAAACTCAGAAAGATAAGCAGGGGATGTACTCACTCATTAATGGTTTCTAAACAAACTAACAAGAAAAATGCCAAGCATGCCCAAGCAGCAAACCACAACCACTGAACAGCTTAGAATCAGAAACACCCTGGACTGACCCTTTGCATCCCACTCCAACTATAGGAATACCTGACTCACTCTTGAGGAAGGGGGGACAAAACTGGATTTGGCCAGGAGTGGAGACTGAACTAAGCATTATTGGATCAGTGGGACCACGGGACTGTCTGCAACCTGCCCAGGGAGGGGATGAGGAGTTGTGGAGAAGAAAAAATGACCTGGTGTGGCGGGAGAGGGAAGGGACCTTGAATGGGGATATACAGGGATAGAAAAAAAAAATCCAGAGGGAAAGCTGAACACAAAGTAATTTTATGTGTAGCAAATTATTTGCATTATCACCCTTGATAAGTCATGCTTATGATTTTTATTTTCTTTATAGTTATTGTTAACTTATCAGCATTTTAAATTCAATTTACTGTTTATCTTGATAAATACAAAATAAAAAATATAAAAATAAAAAAATTGTGCTGTCTCTAATATGAGAACAAGTTGTTCCACACTGAAACCTTAGAAACCAAAGTAACAGCTGGGCATATACAATCCTAGGAGAGAAATGCTGTTACCAAGCAGAGGAAACAATCTACTTATTACAATATCCTTTAGACAAGTCTTTGAAAGCATTTCACTGTAGTAAGTCCTAGGGTTCATCTACTCAATCTATTTGCAGAATATAAAAACAAAGCTTATCCTAAAAAGAGGAGATGAGGACTGAGATTCAGAGAAGTACGAGTTCATCCTTGGGTCACTAGACACCTAAAAAGAAGCATCTGTTTTGTTTATTTCTTTGGAATTTTTTTGTTTTGGGTGTTTTTTGGGGGGGGGGGTTGTTCCTTTTATTGTTTTTGAAAATCAGTATCAAAACATTATATTAAAAAAAACCAAAACATTCAGAATAGATAAGAAAAAACTAATACAAAAATAAAACATGTCTTTTCTCTAAAATACATGAAACATAAAAGATAAAATCTAAAGCTCCTCAAACCAGGTTAGGCTCAGCTACAGATGAAGAAAGCACAGTAGGTCACAGCTAATGCCCAAAGATGCACTATGGCCACCACAAATTTCTGCTAAGCAATTGTTCTGCAGACAAACCAGTTTTGTTTTGTTTGTTTTGTGTGTTTGTGTGTGTGTGTGTGTGTTTTAAATTACTTTATTCACCCATCATCTTTCAATAAAAAAAAGAATATTTTTCCTTAAAGTACACTAATAAGTGAGTACATCCCCTACTTCTCTTTCTGGGTTTGTGATACCTTGCTCAGAAGGGTGTTCTCCAAATCCATCCATTTGCCTGCAAATTTTGGGATATAATTTTTTTTCTTAGTGCTCACTTCATTGTGTAGATGCACCACAGTTTGTTAATCCATTCTTCAGTTGAGGGGCATCTAGGTTGTTTCCCGGTTCTTGCTTTTACGAATAATGCTGCTATGAACATAGCTTAGCTAATGCTTTTGGGGTGTGAATAGACAAAAGAATCTTAAGGAGGTTTTGTGAAATGGACACAAAGCACAGGACACACTGAGTTATGGGGCACAGCAAAGCCTTGTTTGCCAGGGGCTAAAAAATGCTGAGTTTAATACGCATAACAATTTACAGAAGTAGAAGCTTCATGTTTTCTGCTGTTTCCATCTTTCTGTTTCTCAAAATCAATGGGAATCTTTAGAGCCACGTATTTCTAGGTGACCTTGGACTAGTAATTTGATGCAAAGCTCAAAGTCTTTTCCTGTCACAGATATTCAGCAAATAACAACAGTTTGCTAAGGTCATATGCATTGTGTGTTTGTGCTGTGCCACGGAGACACTAGTGAAGGTCTAAACTGTGATTTCCTATTATAAATACTTCATTTTATTACCAGAGTTACACCAATGGTTCTAATGAAATGCCAAGCAGCTGCCAAATGACCAGCCTATGTTCAATTTCCAGTCTTCTTTTGGTGCTTTGATCTGGAAAAAAAAATTCTTTCCTCATAAAGGGCTAAGCATTTAGAGATACTTTGGTGATAGACATCTACTCTAATTTTAAAGGAAAATTAAACAGAACAAACAAACAAAGGAACTTGGGCATTCCAATTAGATGGCTGTCTATATAAGATCATTGCTTTCACAGTAGGCTTATTTTTACAAAATGTCAAGATTAGCAGAAAAATCAAGCGGTCCCTTTGACTACATTTTCTCCTCTTGTTTTGAGCTTATGAATTAGAGCTCCTATTTTTGGGAGATTTGAAAATAGGATGTGGGTATTAGAAAGGATGCCATGGTTTTTCTTCTTGAACCATTTGAAAAGAAGTGCTGAGGAAGGCATCATTTTTAGTGAGCTCTTCTAGCAACTTGGGAAGAATTTGACTGCTTTATTGCTTGTGAATACACAGGCCCCAGGGCCCTATATTCTTAGGATAAAATGAGCTTTGGGATGTGAAGAGCCTCCATGGAGGCCTCTTTTATTGCTTACAAACTTCCTCTGTGATTAAGATCCATCCCAGACCTCAGCAGTTAGGTTACACAGGCTCCACATCTGCATATCTACTAGCCAATTTCCTCTCTGCTTAGGGGTTCCCACATAAGTAATAGAATCTAGTGGTTTTAGTCCTTCCTGAAAGGAATTGTAGAGCTGACATCCGGAATCTATTATAACACACACCTTAAGTTCACAACACAATAGTCTTTAAAAGATGGTTTCTCTTTTAGGTGAAGGCAGTTGTCACTTTAGAGAGTCTTTTTTTTTCTTCTGTATGTGTTCTATATTCTCCTCTAAGGGGAAAAGAAAAGTGAAAATCATGTTGCAGTTCAAAGGAGAGAAAGTGAAACAGGATGGTGGTGGAGGAGGTGTGGAAAGCCCTGTTTTTCTTATACAGGCATTTGACTGCTACAAAAAAAAAAAAAAAAAAAAAAAAAAAAGCCTACAGTATTTAAAAGGAAGTAAAAACTTTACATTCCACATAAATTTCCAGTGAGTCAAATACGTCGAGAGTTACTTAGCTTCCCTAGGGAAAGCAAATATGCCAGTGCATTTTAAAGGCTTTTCAGTGATGAAGATAATAACTACATTTCTTTAAAGGATACTTGAATCCACTAATATGATTAAATGCTATTAAGAATAAAAGCTATTAGGTATGAAAAAGTTTCTGATATGATTGAGACTTATATTCCAAAGATCAATTCTTCTTCCTCTAAACTCTTAGCATATTTTGGGCTGTATGGGCTGTATATATATCATGACTCAGACACTACCTGCAAGAATCATCAGTCTATACTGCAACTGCTTTGTGAACATAGCAGTGCATATGTGTGTGTATAACATATATATACTCCTCAGCTGAGTCTCAGAGGAATAACAAAGTCTTACTCTTGTCTAACTATGGATGTTAACAAACAATTACCTAATATTTGTTTAAAAAAAAACTAGTAAGGCTTCCTCCTCCCCATGATGAGATTACTCTCCTACAGAGACCTCCTCCTGGGATTGGCTAACTCCTCCCCTGTGTTGTACATAATAAGTGATCTGAGTCTTTGGATTGAATAGTCAGTGGCTTACATCAGAACAAGCACAACCCACTTGATCCGAACATCTGTATCTGTTAGATCTTCAGTATCCTTTCTTCATTCCTCCTTCACCTCAATCTGTGCAAGAAAAGGCACATGTCCAAGAAAAACATGCAACTTACAAACTTGGGAGGAGAGTGCTATTTTAATAAAGTGTCACTGTTCCTGTTTGCAATGGCTCCTAAACTTTCCCAGCTCCCTAGTCTACTCCTTTGCAATGTAGTATTCCATTTCTTAACTACCTTAATTTTTTTTTACAATATCCATATGTCTAATACTTTTTTTTCTGGACATAAGAACCCCAAAACATCAATAAGTACCTTCTGGGCTGCAATTTACTCCTGAAAAATCCCAGACTTTGGCATTAGTTCTTATGACTCCAGTAAAATAGCTCTGATAAGGGTTTCTAACATCCTTCAAATTTCCAGTTATTTAGACCCTCTCACCTGCATTTACAACTACTCCTTCTGCTTGGAGATGTGCATCCTTCACCCAGGCAGGTAACAGCCATGCTTAATAATTTGCCATCTACACCTTTGACTCTTTCCTTTTTTTGCTCCAGATTCAGTAACTTCCTATCCTAGATCCTTTTATCTCCACAAAAACATCCTCATCCTCTGGTGATCCATATTTTGGTAAGATATATTACCATAACATTATAATTAATGATTATATCACTAATGCAAACTAAGTGTTAATAGAATAAGTTTTCAACATTTTGCACTTCATCCCTTCAGATATTTCTCTTCTGTTCTTTAATTTCATAGATCCCTTTGTGCTCTCTCTAGCTTGTTGGTATTTAAATGACCTGCCTCTACTTTCTGACCCATACGATATCTCATCCAATCCTCTTTTAATAAATATATATTTGATCAATTCTCTCACCAAGATTTACAATCAAGGGCTGTAGATGTAGCTGATTGGTAAAACATTCATTCTGCATTTTGAGGGCCTATGTTTAATTTCTACCAAAGCAAAAACAGAGTGCAAGAAAAAACAGATCCTTGTCACCTCCAGATTAAATGTATTCTCTTTTAAAAAAGGAGCTTAATGAATAGGCAGTTGGCTCAAACCATTTGCTAAGCACATAACAAACATCATATCTTACACAAATCAATTTTCACTCCATTTGGGTAAGGTTGTTACAATGATTGTTCCTATCTTACATGTGTGGAAATCAAAACCCTGAAATATTAAATAAATTTCCAAAAGCCATATAGCTGGCAAGTAGGCGAGCCAAATGTTATCTTGTTCTTTCTGAACTAGAACTGACAAGCTTCTCATCTAACCATCTTGGCTAAAATGCTTTTCAACATCATTTCTATGCTTCCTGAATATTCTCAGGCCTCCAGATACCCCCAAATACTCAGCATTTCTCAAGATCAACAGAAGCCCATCTGTGCCAAGATAGTCATTCTGCCAAGATGCTGTTTTTCTAAAGAACAAACTAGATAAAATTCTACTCATTCTTCTAGCTCTAACACAAATATCATGACCATTGTTTCCCTGTTTGATTTTTTTCCCACTTAAACCACTCCTTCCTATATGATAATAGTCTCCCTTGTTCATGCAAAACAATAGAAGTTCAGTCAGGAAAGATATTTTGTTGTGTATTGTTCAGTATTTTAATTGTTCACTACAGTTTAGCAAGATTCTTGGCTCACAGAGGCAAACAACAAATTTCTTGAACAAATGATTAATTAATAATCTCTCTTATAGCTCATATAATATTGTAGGGAAGTTACTTGACACAATAATGTTTTCTTAAGCTGTGTTAGGTAAAACCACATTTTAATATTGCATATTTATTGTCCTTAATGCAATGTTTGACTCACAATAGGCATATATTAGATTTTTATTGTATTAGCTCTCTATCACTATAGTGATGACGTAAAGAAATAGTATTTTGTTTGCTTCCTAGTTTCAGGAATTCCAGTTCTTGGCTGTCTGGCTCCACTGTTTTTAAATCTGCAGTGATAAAGCAGAACACTGTGGTGGCAGTTACATGTGTTAGACAGAGAGTGATCAAAGTGACATGAAAATAAAAAGGGAGACCTCTACAGAAGCAGATTGTCCCTTAATCAGAGCAATAAAAGCCAGCAGTATCTCTATGGGGGTGGAGTCCTAGGCACTGGGGAGAGGAGTATTACAGGACACAAAACTGAACCTTAGGTGAAAGTTTCCAAAGTTTCCACTTACAGATCTGTTTCCAGGCAGTCTCAAAGTAGTAAATATCAAAGGGCATTTGGTATGTTAATCTTATCAAGAACTTCCTGGATCCTGACTGCCTGCAGGAGATTTATTGACATGTCAATTTTCCTGTCCAGGGTTTCCCAGTTTACCATGGCTTTTAGGTCATTAGCTCTTTATTTCAGACACTGAATGCACAAAAAAAGGGGGATGTTGTGTTCATCTGACTGCTTCCCATTGAGTAAAGTTTTTAGGGTCTGTACTTAAGATCTAAGGAGGCACATGTCAGGTTGACTTCAAGAAGCAGTAGAGTTTTTACTTGATTGGCTATTGTGGATCATGAGATTCCCACCATTTGGTCTTGGAAAATCTTTGAAAACAATTAATTACACAGACAGGATACTAAGTAAGATGAGACCACAGATAAGAGAACACACAGGGAGAATAGCAAGGGTATTGTCCTACAGTGGACCAGGCTCCCTTTGTTTCCAAATATTTGTATAGTTCTGACTCCAGGTCTTAAAATTCTTGGCAGCATTCCTGATCCTTCCTAATTGATTGATGCAGAAGCAGCTTTCCTCTTGGAAAGATGCATGTTCCACGTTTTTTTCTGCTATCAGGAGTTCTATGGCCCACCTATTTTGAAGAAAGACTCCTGTAAGGGAACACATTTGGTATTAAAAAATGTTGATTATAGGCTGAAATCTCAGCCCAGAAACTCAAAGATGGTCTCTGATAATTGTTGAAAAATAGTTAATTGGAGGTAGATAACTGTGCTGTGCATGTTTCTTAGGCAAATGAGATTAACACAGCCAGGATGGGCAAGAGTTATAAAGGTCTCTTTGATCATGACAGAATAGACTGAATAGAGTGTGTTAAGGTGGTGGAAGCTGGTTACTCCTAAAAATCTGTATTATTGGGGCATTAAATGACTAAGGTGCAGATTTATGGCAGGTTGTCTAATATATATATATATATGTATATATATATATAATGTATGTATATATGCAACAGAAATAAAGAAGACTTCTTAATTGAGGCAGAATGAAGTGCGCTCAGAGTTGGAAAGAGATATTATTGATGGTAGACTAATCTGTTTGAAAATTGATTTCATCTTCCAAGATATAATATTCTCTTGACAGGACAGCAATTTGAAAGGGTTGGTAGTAGAAAGGAAGGTTTAAAGAATCTTGGTTGTGGGTAGACTTTAGCTGGAAAACAATAGGGTGGAGAGTAAAATTCTGGAGTGCACTGGTGAAATAAATAAGAAATAGATAGGGTGCAAAAATATGAGGTCTACACTGCAGTAGGAAAGTACATCTAGACTGTGGTAGTAGAGGTGTTACAGTAGGTCAACGTTATCATTGAGAGGCAAAGGAGGGTTCTAGAGTGAGACATCATGTAATATGCGGAGAATCTATAGTGGTTTTTTCATTTAACATCTTGATGCTCTCATGAGAGGTCTGTGTTTAAAATGATCATTAGAAATCTAAAAACATATGTTTTGGTTATCGCATTGAAACCAAGAGATTTCCTAGGGAAGTGGAGGTAGAGATGGAAGAGTAGAATTGGGGGACACAAAGAGGAACGAGTGAAAGGAAGTGGATGTCTATAAATAGGGGCTCCCATATAGGGTGGAGAAAGGATTTTTATTTTCCTGAGGGATCAGTGTTGTTTTGGGAGGGTTTATCTATGAGAGGAATATGGATCCATAATAGCAAGGGAATGGGGCAAAGCAGGAGCTCTGGGCTTTACTGGACAGACAGACACAGCTCATAAATGAGTAAATAAAATTGGTTGCCTTTAAGAGCTGGTAAGTTCAGTTTAAGTACTCTCCTTTAGAAAATAGAGATGTCTGGGAGAAAATCTTGTCCAGAAAAGTGTAACTCAAATAGTTGACTAATACCTAATGCCCAGCCTTGAAAAAACTTACTTACGATAACATTATACAAAAGGAGCAGGTTATGTGTGTGTGTGTGTGTGTGTGTGTGTGTGTGTGTGTGTGTGTGTGTGTGTGTTTGAGTGCATTTATATGTATATAGCATGAATTAATAAATTTGAAAAGAGAAAAGAGGTATAAGGGAAGTTAGAGGGAGGAAATATAGAGATATTTTAATTATATTATAATCCCTAAAATAAAAGAAAAATTAGTAGAGTCCATAGGAGGTTCAAGACCAGGACAAGAATATAGAAGAAATAGAGGGACTGTGGCCAGTGAAAGGGGTATTTTATATTGGCTAATCAGATATCATAGTTAGATCTTGAAAATAGGCCCTGACCAAGGTCTATCACCCACCCAAGAGTAGAATCACCACCTATCTCGGCTCCTTGTCTTTTGTCTCCCCCTCAATACACTTACCTGAGTGTCCTGAAGCATTTACTTTGGGAAAAATAGAGATAGAGAGGAACCCTGAGAGGGATGAATAAGGGTGGCAGTTCACGAGGCCAAGAATTGTCATACAACTAAAGTAAAAGAATGCTAGTAAAAACAACTTTCCTTCTGGGTCCAGTCTTTTGTGGCGACAGAGACTAGTCTCTACACAAGGAGTGCTACAGAGTACCAGAGGAAGTGAACAGGAGAAAATAGAGAACAAATGCAAACTGGACTGGCAATGCTCCCTCCAAGAGCCAAAGACCACCTAACAAAATCCCCAGTAGAGGGCATGAAAAGTTCTCTTTTGAGCTGTTAGTCAAGGTTGTCCAAGAGATGTCCAAAGCATTACAGGCTACTGTTATTGCTTGTGGCTGGCCACAGGGAAGGAACATAAATCTCTGATTTTGAAGGCCCATGTGCTTCAAATATAGGACAAAGAATTTCCTAAGCTGTAAATTACCTGAATGCCTTCTACATGAATACTAGCTTTAATGTACCAGCATCCAAAGGAAGAAATCAAACATCAGTGCTAACTAACTATGATATCTATGAACCACAAAAATAATCACCATGGCACGATAATCTTAAGGGTATAGTAGTGGCATGTATACCATGGCAGTAGCCAGCAATCTCTAATTGTACTTAAGATATGACCAATGAGAGGCAAATAATACCATGTACTCAAAACCTAGCCAGCTACTCAGGGCTAGTAAAGTCATGGATCTTAGAAGACAACCATCAACCACTATTTTCTTAAACAAGTACAATCCCTAACTGCACTCTAAACATTTGTCCTTATACCCACAAATGAATATAGTTCTCACCTCTGATCAAGGAAATTTCTCTTTACAACATACAAAGACCACTATTTAAAAAAAAAAAAACTACAACACATCAAAATGCAGAATTATGGAGCCCAGTCCCAATAGCTACATCTACAAAAAAAACTATCATACCTAAAGCTCAGAAAAAATTATGGAAGAGGAGGAAGAAAGACTGTAAGAACAAGAAGAAAGGAAAATTGACTGTAAAACTATGTTTTTCAGTAATTTCAGAAACCACATCCATAAAGTTTCCCAACACAATTGACTGAACATGAGCTAAACAATATTTAAGTGGTTGGGGAAAAGCTCATCTGGCCTCAAACTCAAGGAATGACAAACAACTAAGTGGAGGGGTCTAAGGTTTGAATTTGGGTGGGCCTTTTTGTATATAGTGGGAGAAATAAGCTTTCCCAAAGAAAAGCAAACAAACTGGTTACCCTAATATTGGAATGTCTTTCTGTATGCTGTGAATATCATTTTTTGAATAAAGGACTTGTTTTGGCCTATGGCAAGTGCCGTGGGATTAGGTAGGGAAATCAGAGGACAGGTAGGAGAAACAGGAGGGTAGAGTCAAACAGAGAGAAGATCCAGCATCTGACAAAGAATCAACATGTAATGAAATAGGTAAGTCACAGGCCACGTGGCAGAATAGATTAATGAAAATGAGTTGAATTAAGATGAAAGAGCTAGCTAGCAATGTTCTGAAGACATAGGCCAAGCAGGATGAAATTAATATGTGTCTGAGTCATTTGCAAGGGTAAGGGGGGTAGGAGGGTGGGAAGCAGGAAACCTGAAACATCATACTACATTATCCTATAGGACAAAACATGATAAGACCCAAAATATGCAGACAAGTAACATTATGCAGACCAGACTGAGAAAAATATATTTAGAAGTATGTATGTATACATATATGTGAAACAATTAATGAAAATGGGGGGCATGAATTGGAAAGAGCAAGGAAGAATATATTGGGGGATTTCTAGGAGGAAATGATATTATTTTATTATAATCTCAAAAATAAAAGAAAAAAAGTAGTTTCCAAATTGTATTTGATGTAGGGTGAAATAGATGGGGTTCCTTATAGCTAGAAATCCTCCATCACACCATAAAATCCTCAAAGGTGTTGAATCAGTTTCTCCTTATAGGTATAACAGAAATGAATGGAGCTGTTGTAGCATGATAGTCATTAGGAAAGATTATTCCAGAACATTGTTGTTAAGGCATAGCAAGAAACTCTAGTTATTTTACTGGGAAGTGGGTCTGATAAATAATGTTGGAAAAGGGTTTAGGGCCTTTTAGAACCAAGATGGGTTAGTTCATGAGTAAAAGTCATCAAGATTAGATGTTCTTGGAGTAAGGAAGACTACTTCATGGATAGGATTAGGGTTAAAACAATACACTTGATCTCCAATCCCTAAGGGTGGCCTCATGATGAGAAGAGGGCAGGAGTTCATTTGCACCTAAAGCCAAGTCTTTAGAAAGGAAGGGAGATTGTGAGCAACAGAAATGGGGAATCAGAGAGCTGTTAGAGGATAACCTAGTAGAGACTATAGGCCTCCCATATAAAAAATCAAGGGACTGAGATGAAAACGTTTTCAAGAGGGGGGAGAGAATCCTAAGCTTTAGTAGTTCGAAGGGTAGTAGTTTGGTCTAGTTTGTTTTTAATTCTAGAGTTACTTTGATGAGAATTTCTTTGAGGGTTTGGTTAGTTATTTCTACTTTCCATGATGATTTGACACTGATAAGGAATATGGAATTTCCAGAGAATCTAGAGAAAGGTCACAATTTGAGTAACCATGAATATTATTTCAGAGTCATTGTCTAATTGGAGAGGAATCATGAGATTTAATCAGCAGTTAAGTTCAGAGACCAAGATATAGGTCCTTTTGTCAGTAGTTTGGGAACATTACACTCATCCCGAAAATTTATCTATCTTTACTAAAAGATATTTACACCTTTATACAAGGGCATGTGGGTAAAGTTCAGTTTCCAGTACATGGCAGGCATAAGCCCCCTCATTTGGTGTGTAGCAATTGGTGGGGGTCTAAGGTTTGAATTTGGGTGAGTTCTTCTGCATATATCAAAGCAATTAGATAAGTATCATAGGAACTTGCTGAATATTTAAGAGGAAATGTTTTGGTCTAAATTGGAATAGAGCATGGTTAAAGGGATGGAATGGGGAGTGTAAATGGGCAAGGCCATCATTGGTCAGAGGAAAATCGGGGGAATGGGATATAGTAGGAATGTAAAACTGATAGACTATGAGTGAGAAATTTAGGGAACAGGAGGTGGGATGAGTAAGGTCAGGATGAGTGAGAGCAATGTTCCTGGTGAGCTTATTAGCACAAATGTTGGAGAGAGGAATGTATAGTTTATCTATTTAGTGGTCACAATTGTGAACAGTAGAGGCTGTCTCAGGAAATAAAGTAGCATATAAGAGATTTAGAATTTAGGTTGAATTGATGAGAGTTTTCCAGTATGTGAAAAATTCCCTCTGTCTCCATATTAGGATGTTGGATAGGATAATGTTTTAGGTGTACTTTGAGTCTGTACAGATGTTGATTTGTCATCTATAGCCAAGGTCATGGCTCACAATAAGGTTGTAAGTTCTGCCAACTGTAAGATTGTGTAGGCTAGAAGGGGTCCAGCTTCAATAAGAGTGAAAATGTGTGAATAGTGAGGGTATCTCTGGATAAAGACATAGTAAAACTGCAAATGGGGGTGTCATGAGTGACCCATCTACAAAACCATCTGGACTTATGGAGGAGAAATAATCATAGACATGAGGAAAGGGGTAAAGGTCTGAGGGTAAAGTCTAAAATTTGTATGTAGAAATTATGGAGGAGCTTTAATATAGCCTCATTGTGGTGTTTGTAGTAAGGCAGCCAGAGTTAAGGGATGAAATGTTAAGTTGTTTGGAGTATCTGAACTCATAAAGTGTGCACTTATGTTAGGGTAGCCAAATAGCTGATGAGACTTTTGAACAAGTGTATAAGTGTGTGGAAAAAACCAAAAAACAAAACGAGCAGTGAGGGGACTATGGAGGTTTATTTCATTGTTTTCAGAGGTGCTCATTGCTAGAAGACAGTGAAGGCCAGGTCCTGCTTAACATGAAGGATTAAAAAGAATGGTGGGGAAGGTGGGGAGTATAGATATATTGTTATAAATTGTTAATAGAATTAAGAACAGTGTTTGAACATAGAACTGTCTTAATGGAGCCTTTGGTAGCGGCCTAGAGGGGATGGGCCATGGAGGAGAAGTTAGTTATCCATATTTGGAAAGAAGTTGACAAGGACTAAGAAGGCATAAGTTTTCTCACAGTTAGGCACAGGGCAATTAAGGATTTTCAGTATTCATATCAGTGGGATGGACCAAGAATGACAAAAGAGAAAGAGAGCTAGGTAGACTGTAGAAGGGTGACAGATTTGGATCTTATCTTTTGAGATTTGGTAACACAGGGAGGTGAGTGAGTTAAGAAGAAAGATATGTGTTAAGTGGGTATTGTAAGAGGAGCTACATAAAAGAAAGTCATCCATATACTATAGAAGGAAACTAGGCAGATGAGTTAAAAAGACAGATAATATGTATTAAGAACACTACGTAAAGAATATCCAAATAATGCAAGAAAAAAAAATGTAAGTTCAAGACACAGGATGAGTCTTTCAATGCCTAATAAAAATAGTGGGAGCTGTCCTGGAATCCTTTGGGCAAAATTGTACTCATTAGATCCCAGAGAAAGGAGAAAGGGAGTTGGGATTTGAGATGAAAGGGAATAGTAAAGAAGGGCATATTTGAGTTCTAAAACAGAAACCTGGGAGGAATGAATAAGAAGAGGCTGGATTAGTGGACTAAGGTTTAGAGGAGAAGAGGGTATAGAGGTTTGAGACCACCAGGTATGTGGTTATAATAGTCCCATTTTGTTTTCAGATGTCTTAAACCAGACAAGTTTCCATTGGGTTTTTTTGATTCCAAGAATAGGGATGGTGTCTGGGGAGTTTACAGAGGAGGAGGATGTTGGTCCTGAGAAGGCAACTAATAATGAGTTTAAGCCCCCATTAGGTGTTTGGGAGTATTAATTTTGCATGACTTAAAAAGTGAGATATTTGAGAATAATGAGGATTGGGCTGGAGGGATGGCTCAGCCGTTAAAGGCTTGGCTCACAACCATAAATATAAGAGAATAATGAGGCTCAGGACATGGTGGTAGGTGATAGAGCAGCAATATGTATCTCACACTAAAGTGTTGATGGTAAAGGGTGGAGAATGAAAAATTGTGAGACGTTGAGGAAGGGGGAATGTTGTCAGAGTTCAACTGGAGGAAAACATGGAAGTTGCATCTAGCATGACTATGAAGGATTGTGAGAGGATAAGGATGCAAAACTGTTGAAAAATAAGTGTATAATCTTGGGAGTGATGTGAATGTCTGAGACTTCAGATAGCATGATGCATGAAGGTTAAGTCTGTTCCTTCTAGGACAGGACAGAGAAGGATGCTCTGTGTCTAGGATGAAGGATACCTCGTATCCTGCCAAGGTCCCTAGTACCAGGAGATCTATGGATAAGTCAGGAGTAGGCTGGACTGAGGATTGTGAACCATGCCCCTTTCTGTGCAATAGCTGGAACATGGGGGTTAGAATAGCAGTTAAATTTAGGAGTACCAGAGCATCCCTGAGGATAGTCATTTTTTTTCAATATCTTCATTGATCACAATTTGAATAGGCTCAGGTGGGATGCTTGGGTTTGGTACAATCCTAAGCCCAGTTGCTCCTTTGGATATAACTGAAGCAGGGCATGGGATGTGGATATGTCCCTTTGGAGGAAACTATAGGCAAGTAACAGCCTGGGAAATGGATAATTATGAAGAACCAATGATAGGAACTGAAAATGGGAAGTCTGATCTTTCATAAGTTTTACCATCCTTGTTCTTTTCTTTTCCATTTTCTCTCTTTGTCTTACCATCTCTAATGTTAAATACATTGAATGACAGATATATCTAAGAGGTCTTCTTGAAGAATCTTGGGCTCTTTTTCAAACTGCTTGAGTTTATGGCAGGTATCAGAGGCAGATTGGCTAATAAATTAAACATGGAGAAAGAGGGTCTCAGCTGGAATAGTTTCATCTGGATTGGTATATTTACTTAAAGTCTCAAGTAGAAGGGATAAGAATAAGACTAGACTTTTATTGGAACCTTGAGTGACTGCTCTGGCCTAATAATTGACAATGAAGTGGAAATTCTTTTGCATGCCCTCTGAAATGCATGTAGTCATCAGATTAAGCAATACAAGGAACTGGTAATTTCAACAGGGGTCTATGGCTGGTACTGCCTCCTCTGCAACCGGGCTGTGGTTATATTTAAGGTATATAAATTGTCTGAATGGGCCATAGTGGAATGCCAAATGTGTTCTTTTTTTATATGGGATGGAAGTAAAAGTTACTATATATGCCATGTCAAGTTAAGTGGTACATATTGGACAGATGGTTTTCTAACATAGAGGGGATTTTCTGAAAAGGAACCTTATCTTTCTTTTATTTGATTTCTGTCTGAAAAGGAAAAAAGAGAGAACTGGATTTGGGACACTCTGTCACCTTCTGAAACTTCCTTTGGGAAAAACATAAAGGTAGAGGTACAGGAAGGGTGTCTATGAGCATGGGAATGAGTACAAGGAGAAGAGAATTAGGAATAAGTGAGAATGTGGTGGGGTACCTGGCAGGAGTGAAGGAAGGAGTAGGAGACATGAACCTGGGAGGAATGGGTAAGAAGGGATGGATTAGGTAAAGAAGAGATAGGAGGAGAGGATAATGGGAGGGGATGAGGTAGGACTTGAGATGGGGGATTGGGATGGAGAGGTAGTAAGAGTATTATTGGCAGGGTAAGGGACTGTTCATTAGAAGAATGACAATTAGAGAAAATGGAAGGAGGAGGTTGGTCAGTAAGTTGAGGGGGAGATAATTTGGGAGGGAGATATGGAGGTAGTAAAGTTTGTAAAAGTTTGACAAAAGGAAGGACATATAGAAAGTTTAAGGAAAGCTTGAGTCTGGGGGACCTCTGAAGTAATCTAAATCCACTGAGAATTTGGAAGTCAAAAGTATAGAATTCAGGCAAAGTGTGAACTTTGTCTAATTGATTTTGAGACCAGATATAAACGGAGAACTACATAATAGCAGGTCCAAGGTCAGTGAGACCTAATGTTTTATGATTTGACTTTAGGCATGCCAAAAGAATGTCCTTAGGCACCCACAATCTGGAACCCCTTTCATAAGGCAAGAGAGAGGGAGGCTAAAGCTGTACACCCAGTTATTAATAGGGTTAGGACAACAGTCAGTGGAGCAAATCTAATTTGCAGAAGAAGGGGGCATCCTCTGGTTATAAAATCAGGCAGCAAAAGCCAATGAACTCTGGAATTCTGGGGAAGGCCTAAGTCTGAGGTGCCTTCCTAAATTGGCCAGTCCCCAACTTTCTGAGTAAGTTTGTAGTGAATGAAGCCCAATACACAAATGGTAAAGGGCCCGTTTCTTGGAGGTGAGTAGAGAGAGAGAAAAGGGGGGAGGCAGATAAGAAAAAAGACTCAAAGTAAGTTTACATGGCATACCCCCCAAAAAAACCCCAGAACATTGTTTGTACTACTTATGTGGACAAAGGTTGAAAAACCTCAGAGGTTTCAGGCCATGACTGATGCCTCTTTAGATCTTTTGTATGTTCACAGAGCAGCCAAGTTCTAGATGGGATGGTGTCAGAAAAAAAGGGGGAGACAAGTAAGGGGAAGAGGAAAAGTCACACGGAGGGGAGATGCATGGTATGGGACCTCAAAAATTCTCCTGGTTTATGGCACCAAGTGTTAGATCAGGACTGATCTAGGTGATGGGAAAATAAAAGAAAATGGAGATCGATCTCTCCAGAAGCAGGTTGAGTTTTAATCAAATCCATGAAAAGCAACAGTCTGTACATGGGACTGGGGACTGCAACAGATGCAGGGGGCTTGAGAGTTTTATAGGGCAGAAAAGGGGGTGGAAGTTTTCTTCATATCGGATCCCTTTCAGATTGTACATATATAGAGAGGCTGGTAGGTTGATCTTCTTACCACAAATTTCCTGGATCCCAACTGACTGAAGTAGATGCTATTAAAATATCAACAGAACAAAACAGGAATATCCAGAGTTTCACAGTTCATCTTCTGGTTTTTAGGTCATTAGCCCTTTAGTTTGGATCAGACATGGCTGCTCATGTCATCGTGTCAGGAAACAAAGAGAGGGAGGGGATGAGTTAGAGTGAGGAATCAGGGACAATATAACACTCATGTAACACTCATGGATACACCCTCTTTTCCCCCAGCTAGAACTGTAATTTAGTCTCAATTGTCATCTGTGGTGCTTTGAGCGAAAACGGCCCCCCCCCAAAAAAATACTCTTAGAGTTGAATGCTTGGTTGGTCTGTAGTGCATGGAATCATTTGGGAAGGATTAGGAGAGTGGCCTTGTTATAGGAGATATGTCATGTGGGAGGGGGGTCTAGGCTTTGGGGTTTCAAATAGAAAAACAATAGAAAAGTAACCAAGATCTCTCCCAACAGTGTCATCAGTTAATGACACATGAGCTTTTGGGAGATAATCCAATTGCATAATGTGCTTAATGGGCACAAAGTAAAAGAGATGGTCAAATATATTAGTTGTTATTTAAAGAAAATATACTATATTCAGGGACACTCAGATGAAAACAATCCTATGATTTTATCTGTACAGACAAATACACAAATATGCAATGGAAATATACACATAACATTCAACTTCATGAAAAGCAGATATAATGTGTATACTCAGCTGTCTCCTTCTCACTTAGAGCTGCCCAAGATAGCATATGGTGAATTTGAGCTCTGTATATTATAGTGATAATTTAGGCACGTGATTCTTTGTAACCCTCACAAGCCCTTTGAGACATTTCTTGGAACCAATAGGACCACTGACATAGACCTCACTCCCTAGAAGATGCATAGCAAGAGTTCACTGTAATACCTTGGATAATTTGGCCAAAGGATATTAAACAGAATGGAGAAACTTGGGTTTCAATCTGTTCAAAAATTAGATTTATCTGATTATATAGTTTGTTCTTCCACAGTTAAAACCACTTATGTGTCCATTTTCAAAGCTTTTTGCATTGATTTTAGACAGAAGTAACTTTCTAATGTTCTTTGTAAGATTAGTTTATTTATGCCTCAAGCTAGCTAGAGTATAAAGTTTCCAAGAGAAAAACAAAACCAAAACAGCAACAAAATACATACCTACATACATACACACACATACATACATAACTTTACAATAGCCTCAACTGATGGGTCAAATAATGAAAACACAAAGTCTTATACATTATCATACAGAAGAAATTTAGAGTGTCATTACTTCTAGGCGAGAGGAAACTAGGAACAACACTATGTACTGGGAAGCAGAACTATTCCTACATTCCAGTGAAAGCAGCTGGGAAAAGACAGCCCTACCATACTCTGCTTTTCTCTACAATAGAGCATTTGATTTCTATTATTATAATAAGTTGTTTCTTCTATTTAGTTTAAATCGTTCGAGAAAAATTTAAAAAATAGGACATCCTGAGAACATGGCCCACGGAATCAACTAAGCTGGGCTCATGTGGGCTCACAGAGACTGAATCTGTAAGCTCAGGACAGGCATGGGTCTGTACTAGGTGCACTGTATAAATGTTAAGGCTGCTAACTTGGTATTCTTGTGAGCAGATATGTCTCTGACTATTGTCTGCTCCTGGGACTCTTTTCCTCCTATTGTGTGACCATTTTCAGCGGTAATATGAAGGCTTTGGCCTCGTCTTCATTTGTCCTATTTCGCTATCATCTCTTGGAAGCCTACTCTTTTTTGAAGAGGAAATGAAAGGGAAGTGGATCTGAGGGAGAGGAAACATGGGGCAGGGAAGCTTGGAGAAGTTAAGGGAGAAGAAACTGTGGTGAGGATGTATTGTATGAGAGACAAATCTATTTTCAATAAAAATTTTAAAAAAAACACTGAGTATAAAGATATCAGAGTATTAGGTTTAGAGTATTAATTAACTTTTATAGTTAATAGATATCAACATTTTGTTGCTTCTGCTTCATAAGATTTTATTCCTTCAAACACAGAATTTTTATAGTTCTCTGAGAATTTCATATTTACATACACTGTATTTCTATTATATCCATCCCATACTCCTCCCCCAACTCCTCCCAGATCCAGCCTCATCTTCTCACCTTCCAACCCTCCCAACTTTATGAACTCTTGTTATAACCAATTTGTGCATTGATAGATGTGAATATATCCACTGGGGTATGCTTCACCTTCCAGGGGCTGCACCCTGAAAGAAAACTGATACATCTTATCTCTGAAGCTACCAACTGTCAATAGCTCTGCTGCTGGGTTTGGGGCTCATGAGTTCCTTCCTGCTCCATGATAGAATATTGACTCTATTAACATTGTGAAGGTCTTACAGGCAAGTGGAGCTGCAGTAAGCTCAAGAGTACAATAGTTCTATCATATGTACAAAATGCTGTTTTGTTACTGTACTCCTTAACCTCCAGCTCTTACAGACATTCTGGCTCTCTCTCTCTCTCCTGAAATGTCCACTGATTCTTCACAGAGAGAGGAGGGGTGAGGTATAAATGTCTAACCTGAGAGGACTCCACAGATACTTATTCTATGCACTTTGACCAGTTGTGATTTTCTGCATTAAACATTGTCCACTGTACAAAGAAGCAACTATAATGAGGACTGGGAGCTAGGCTAATCTATAGGTATATAAGGGCCATCAGAGAGATTCTGTCTTTTGCTAATTTCAGCTCTTCGTCTTCTACTGAACCATCAACTTTGTTTAGCTTCTCCATGTTGTAATGGCATACAACTCCAAGTTCTCATCTTTCACAATAGTATCATATCTCTTTAGCACTATGTTTCTTCTAAGTTTCCCTTCCACACAGACTTCTGAACACAGTGACATCAATTTATTTTACATTATTGATATCTTACCCATAATCTCCTTGGCTCTTTCTAAGGGTCTTCATTTCTAATCCTTGCCAGCCTCATCTGATTTTGACCAAAATTTGGTCTGCTTGAGGTAACAGCTTCAACCTGGAAGAGAAATGAAGAGCCTGCTTTCACCATCTATGTACTGTTGGCTTTGTTCTCTCATTCTTACATGTCCAGTCATTAAGGTCATCATAACCTCACTAACAATAACTCTTTACTTTCCCTTTCTTGGATGTTCCCCTTACTGTTACCTTCCCGTGAGTCAGAATGGTCCTCTAACCCCCAGCTTCCTGGTAACATGACGTAAAAATATACCATAATATAAGTCTGTGTTAGCTTCCATCAGCTGGACCTTCACTTCTGTGGCTCAATTGTTTAATCCTTAGTTCCTGTAATAGTTAATGGCCTACTTATCCCTAACCCTAACCTGCTGTGCACATTTGCAGTAAAATAAGACTTAAAAACATTTGAAACCATGCATACTCTTCTCAAGTAACCAATTCTTATTCCTTTTATTGAAAAGTGATCGATAAGGTTTCATTTTTCAATACCTCTTGCTTTTAAGTTTCAGAAATTTATGGATCAATGAAATAAACTCCAAAACATTAACAGGATATATGCATTTATAAAAACAAATTCCTGTTGCAGCGTAAAATCATTTAGATGGCTGCTGAGAAGACTTCATAAGCAGCGTAACTGTGAAAAACATGACTTAAGACTCAGGAACCACTTTCTTCAGTTTGCTAAGTCCAAGATCACTGAGTAGAATTTGTTTTTCTGAACAGGAACAGTTGTTTCAATGTTCTGAATTATTCTTCCAATTCCAACCAATGTCTGAATTGAATGAGAGACATGACATTATAGTCATGTTTCAGTCCATATTGTTCCAATAAATGTGAGAGGAATAAAGTTTGGCTGCTTCTAGGTCTTCTTGAAGATATGATAAAACATATTTTTAGCATAGGCCTTTGTTATAGAGACAGGAGAATAAACCCAGAACTTTAAACTAAGCAGGCTCTCAAATAACCAATTTTCATACCTTTTACTAAAAAATAAAATAAAATGAATGGAGCTGAAAATGAATGAAGTTTCATTTTGAGCATCTCTTAACCATACATTTCCTTATTAACATTTAGCACATGCAAATCATTTACTTAATAGTAACTAGCTAATGACCTCCATTTGGAGAAATGCATTCACCAGCCTATTATCTAGCTTTACACTACTTATTTGTTGTTTTTTTTTTTAAAAAAAAAAAAATCAACATTTTCACAAAGTATTTGCTAACTAACATTTAAAAAGTTTTTTTTTCTTTTCCCTGGCTGCTATTTCATCTTTTTTTTTTTCTGATGTGTCTTATCCATTGTAAATATCTTTGATGACATTACCACATGACCTTATCATTTCCCAATTCCTATTCCTTTGCCCCTTTTCCTTCCAAGTCTGTTTTTCCTTTCAACATATAATGCACTAATAGCACTCTCTTTAAAGCTATGATATTGTACCTCCTTTGCCTTGTGTTATTTCTTCCATTTCCAAATCTCAGGTAGACAACATTTTCCTTTCTATCTGATCCAGCTTCCAGGCTACAAAGCATCATCAGAAGTAATGTGATATAGCAATGATGCCTCCATTTCACATAGATTTTAAGGACAGCACATGAGTTCTCAGTGTGCTTCACTTGTTATTTGATTTAGTTCATATTGAACCTCTATATCAGCATTCCCTAAAATTCATCCCTTGGAACACTAATGATTTGGGATATTAATAATTTCTGTGTGAGTAAGTGACTGCGAAAGAAATAAATAAGTTTGGAAATGTGGGATTAATGAAGGCAGTTAATTTTCTAACATAGAAACTGAGTTCTTAATAATTCTCATATGTAATGTGAAAGGTATAATGTGATTCATTTCCCAATATATATGCCCTAGAAGCATTTTTCTCATTGTCTCCTAAAATAATGTTCTTAGAGACATCATTTGCTAAAATACTGCAGTTTCATGTTCATTCATTTCTATTTTCTGTTCTCAAATCTTCACCATGCATTTCTAAAGGTTAAAGCCTTTGTGTGCCTCTCAGTCTTAGTGGATGGGTTTTTATCACTCACTTCACTAAGCAAAAGATGGTCTTTCAATGGAAAATCCCTTGTTTTTAAATTAATTCCTCCATGGACAATGTATAGTTTCCTTCATCACTGTTCTGATCCCTCATCCTGATCACAATTTTGCTTTCCTCACCATCACCTTCTCCTTTCCTCATTCCCCTAGGAGTCATACCCTTTACCCTACACACGACTTCACTTAAGTGCCCCATGCTAAAATAAGCAAGCCCAGTCTAGCAAGTAATCATTTCTATTCTGGCATTACCTGCCTGCCAGTTTCTGAGACCAGTGTAAGACTGCTGCTACCTTTCCCTTGCAGTATAATATGCACATCATAGGGACTTAGTACATATTTCTTAATAACATGTTTAATCTGCTAGTTAAGAAAACAGGCTTTGATTCATATTATAGCATTATCATTTCATAGAGTTTGATTAATTGAAATAGCAATTTTATTGTATTTAAGATTTTACATAAGAAAAAAAATAACAAATGCACCTACCTTGCAACGTTACCTGATTTAAGTAAATATATGTAATATGCCATACTCTTATGTATTTGATAATACAGGTAATATGCCATAAGAATTATCTGATAACAGTCATTATCATAAACAGTCATTCCATATTAATTATAATATAGACTGATTCCTACTGTCATTGCAACAGGCCAGTAACTACTTTATAGATAAGATCTTCTCTCAAATAAGCTAATCAAAGACCTTATTTTGGTCAAAAAGTCACTTAAAAGTGACAACATCAATACTAATTTGAAAGCAAGAATTGGACCAGACAACCTTTAATCCACTCAAACTACCTCTTGAGAATTCAGAGTTGAATGTCTGTGTAATGCTATTTTATCACAAACCACAGAATAGAGCAGTACTTTGCCTTAAAGGCCTTTCTATGAGCTTATGTTGTAGTATTGAGGAAGGAAACTAAGGTGGGGCGGTGCAGGATCCAATCAAGTCCAAAGACAAAGCATGAAGATTGGCACCAAAGTCTAGTAGAAAGGAGAAGAAACTGTTGGAATTAGACTCAAAATAACTAATTTTCAAGCCCTATTTCTGACTTGCAAGAATGAGGTTGCTTAACCAAAACTTTAGCTTCATTGTGTGATGATGGGATAATGATATAACAAAAACTCTTTTGTAAGGTAATCTTGAAGATTAAATAAAACTCTACTATATGGTTCATTGTAGTGTATGTATTAAATTTTAAATCCACGTTTTGGGGTCATTGTCATCATTTTCTCACGAATAGAGATCAAAGTACCTACCAGCCTATAATTAGAGGTCCAAACCAGTATCAAAAGCAGGTATAGGGTTCCTATAATAGAGCATCCCAAGTCAGCCTGCATTGTACTTATTTTATCATACTGTGTTCATTTTTCTTGTTGCTATGACAAAATACTTGATAGAAACAACTTAAAGAAAAGAAGAGCTTGTTTGTGATCACATTTTAAGGGTATATAGTGCAAGGCAATATAAGATTATGGAAGGTAAGTCTCAGTGTCAGGACCTTGAGATCATATTGCATTAACAGTCAGAAGCAGAGAAAGATGAATGCTAGTACTCAGCTCCATTTCTCCTTTTCATTTAGTTCAGGACAAGACACCACTGTATGGAACAGTGCAGCCCACATTTAAGGTGAGTCTCCTCACCTCAATTAACTCAATCTACAAGCTTCTTCATAGATGTTAGCCAAGGAATTGTCTACTAGGTGATTCTAGTTCCTTTCAAGATAATAATCAATCAATATTAGCCACCACACCTGCCTAGTTCTTCCTACACTACTCAATCTCCCAGTATTTTTTCCAAGTTAGGACTGTCTATATGAATTTACTTTCCACATTGGACTTTTAGAGATCAATTGTCTTAATAAGCTCTTCCAAGACCCATATAAGCCTTTCCTCTTTAATCTCACCTGCCATCATTCTCATTTACATTTTCCCTTGATACTCAGTGTTCACATACTTTATTATGCCTGTTTAAGCTGTTCCTTCTACATAGAAGGCACTCATTTAGTTAACAAATAGTTGAACATACCTTTCTTTGCTTCATACATTGGGGACATAGCAGTAAACACAACAGACATAGTTCATTCATCATCATGCACATGTATTCTAGTGGGCATTGATAATGAATATATAAGCAAACTAAATAATATAATTACAGTGTCATCATGATAACAGCTATGAGAAATGAAGGAGGAGTATTAGAATATGAAAGATATTGTTGCTTTTACCAAAATAGACAGAAGGATCTGTATGTCATCTTAATTCTGCTAATATTAATCTGTTCACCCCACAGATTTCAGCCTCTATAACTCTACTCTGAATAATCAGGTTAGGAGCTCGCCCTCGCTCCCTCCCTCTGCCCCTCCTTCCCTCTCCCTCTCCCATTTTCTGTTCTCTCAAAACACTCAAGTGTATTCAACACATAATTTCTAATTCAGTAATATGCATTCAGTAGAGCGGGGACTCCCAATCAGGTGACTGGGGACATTAGGAAATCTATGGCTAGCCTCAATTGTATTCAAAAGTATCTTTTGATACTTTATTCATGTATTTTTCTGGAACAAATGTTAATTCTGTTTCTCATATTCTCAAACAGCATGGTCTTAATGTCTACTGCTGAGCTGATGGCCAGTGAACCATCAGATTTCTTTGCATCCTCATGAGCACTGTATTAGCTCTCCTTGGATGAGTTCTATCCCCGAGGTATTTGTGGCTTACTGCTGAATTAGTTATCACAGTAATTCAGATTGCTAATATACTTAACATCCCACTATTTAGTGGCTGAAATACAGCAGACACTATGTAAAGCACAGTGGTATCTAAAGAGATGAAGTCCGGATATAGAGGAAAGGAAAAGCCACACACCATTTCCTCACACATATCCATTGTCTCCTATTTGGCCAAACTCCTGCAAAGACAAGAGTCCCTTGCTGTGCTTTCCTCTCCATCTCCCTTCAGCTCTTAATGTACATTCCTCATGTAGATGGTGCTCACTAATATGCTGTTCATTTTGTTCCCACTTTTGTCAGGGGAGTGGGCTGAATTTTGTCATATCCACCTAACAAGAATCTGGAGTGCACTTTAAGAAATGTGATTACACATGATTTATGAAAGGTAACAATCCAGAAAACACAAATTCCCTGAATTAATGGTATGACCCCCCTCCTGCATCTGAATGGCAGTACCTATGTTGTAGTTCATAGAAAAATGAGTGAGCCTCCTGAGAGAGAACTAAAATAGCCATAAAAAGATATCTTGGGGCTAAATTTATTCCCATTGGAGGCCACAATAATGCAAAAGGGCATAATTTAGAAAGCAACAGGATTACTCAAAGCAATGACAGCTTCCTGGGGGAACACTTAACATCCAGGAAAAGAAGGTATGAGAAGGAAGTTGTAAAGGGAAGAAAGGGGAGGGGTAAGAAAGCCTGTGTTGTTAGTGGTCACTGAATAGCATCCCAATTGTTTGTCAAATGGGAAATTGTTTCATTACATTCAGTTGAAGCTGTCTCTGAAGTAATAATTCTAAATCCCTCTCCCTCTCTCTAATTTCTTTCAAACACTCTTAGTCATACCTAGTCTAGTTTCAAAAAAAAGAAACAAATTGCATTCTTTCAGCCATGAGTTGTCATTCTTAGAAAAATAATTGCAACCATGTCTCAAAATACATTGTATGCACGTATGAAATTTCCAAGGAACAAAGAAAACAATTTATTTTTCTCCAGATTATACTAAAAACTTATTTTTCTCCTTCCAGCTTTATAAGTGGCCAATTATGAGAATCCAAGGAATAAAATATTCAGCATTGCTTTTTATAAAAATTCAGCTTTGTGAAATCATATTATTTGGGAAGAAGGTTAAGCTGAATTTGTGCTAACTTTTAGATAAAGATTAAAGGAAATAATTTTGTCAAGTGTTATGCACAAATCTATGTGAACTACTAATACTGCTTATATAAAAGCTTCTTTGGATAAGTTTTAATTAAGAGATGATTCAACTCATTTGCAATCAGAATTATTTGTGAGAGGGCAGGTGCAAAAATTGACTTTTTAAAGAAGAATTCAGCTTCTTAAATACAGAATTCCTCTATAGACTTGTTTTTACCATTTCACATTGCAAGAAAAATAAAACCAGGGTGTTCACATTCTCATAACTTTCAAGTTTAATTATGCTTTATAAAGATGACTGTTGTGTTCTACCACAAGAAAGGGACCTGCCTTAGTCACTATTCATTTCTTTGAAAAGATACCATAACCAAGGTACCTCTTATAAAAGGGATCATTTAATTGTGGGCTTGCTTAGTCCATTATCATTATGGCAGGGAGCATAGCAGCAGGCATGAGAGGTGCTGGAGGAATAAGTGGAATCTTTGTATCCTGATCTAGAAGCAGATGGAGAAAGCCAGGCCCTGGCATGAGATTTTGAAGCTTCAAATCCCATCCCTATAATATAATTCCATCAATAAGGCCACACCTATTTCAACAAGAACACACCTCCTAACTCTTTAATATTTTCAAATATTATTGCTCCCAGTCAAATATAAAAGACCACTCAAAGCCCAAAGGCCACACTAAGACTCTTACATGCTCCAAGGAGACAAAAGCATCAGTGGAAAGTCAAATTTTATGTAAATGGCAGCATGTCATACTGGCACTAATAGTTTTCCAAGTACATATACAGAAAATGAGTATGGCACATACTCCCAACTGACAACCACCTCATTGTATATCTGCTTATGCTTTGGTAATTTATCTCTAGTGCAGCAAACTTTCCCATTAAGACCTATTTTATTAATTAACCATGTAAGTCATGATTATTTTATTGGTTATATCTGATAACTGTTTTCTGAGGCCTTTACAGGTACTTTCCTACTATAGTTTCTGAACATATTGTTACATATCTCTTTATACCTAAATATTTTTGAGTGACTATTCAATCGTGTAAAAATGTAAAATCATTGAGATTTTTTTTATTATATTATTTTCCTTCAGAGATTACTTGTTCTTTATGGTAAACATTAACGTTCTAAGGTCACTAAAAAGTCCTGAACCTTATTGATTACGTCCTTGGCCTTACAGAAGCTTCTCAGTTTCAGGAGGTTTCTCTTATTAATTGTTGTTCTCAGTGTCTGCACTACTGGTGTAGTATTTAGGATTTAAAAAGGCTGAAAGGCACTTGAAAAATTGTTCAACATCTTTAGCCATTAAAGAAATACAAACCAAAACAACTTTGAGATACCACCTAACACCTGTCAGATTGGCTAAGATAAAAGGCACAGATGACAGCCTATGCTGGAGAGGATGCAGAGCAAGGGGAACACTCCTCCATTGTTGGTGGGAGTGTAAACTTGTTCAGCCACTCTGGAATACAGTATGGCGGTTCCTCAGAAAATTGAGAAGAAATCTCCAAAAAAATCCAGCAATACCACTATTGGGCATATACCCAAAAGATGCACATTCATACCCCAAAAGCTTTAGCTCAATTATGTTCATAGCAACATTATTTTTAATAGCAAGAACGTGGAAACAACCTAGATACCCCTCAACTGAAGAATGGATTAACAAACTGTGGTACATCTACACAATGGAGTACTACTCAGCAGTTAAAAAAAAATGACATCCTAAAATTTACAGGCAAATGGATGGATTTGGAGAATACCTCCTGAGCGAGATATCACAAACCCAGAAAGATAGGCATGGAATGTACTCACTCCTATGTGGACTTTAGACAAAAAGCAAAGTATATCCAAACTACAAACCACAACCCCTGAACAGCTTGAGATCAGAAGGAACTTAAGAGAAACATCTAAGGATTTGCCTAGGAAGAGAAAATAGAGAAAATCTCAGCCAATTGGGAGCATAAGGGGGTTCAACCAAGAAGAAGTGGGAACAAATCATGAGAGAAGGAGATGATTGTGTGAGAGGAGCAACAAAGAGAGAGAAAAAAAAGGGATGGAGATCTTAATAGAGGAAGCCAATGTAGAGTTGGAAAAAGACTGAATGCTAGGGAAACCTCCAAGAACTCACAGGATGTCCCTGCCTTGGTCTCCAACCAATAGCAATAGCAAAGGTGTTATCTAAACAGAACTTTCCCTATAATCAAATGAATAGCCACCCTAATTGTCATCACAGAACCTACATCCAATAATGAAGAGAAGTGGAAGCAAAGATACAAGGCTGAGCAGTGGGCTGAGCTCCTGATCCAGCTGAGAAGGAGGGGAGGAGAATCTGTATGAGCAAGGGGATAGGGATAATGAGGAAAATTCCCACAGTGATGGCTGGCAGGAGCTCTGGGGGGCTCACTGAATCAAAAACAGCCATTGGGGAACCATTAGGAAAAGGAGCAAGGCCCTCCAAGTGCAGTCAACTGTCTATTGATATGGGAAGTATGTGAAGCCTCGAGGGGTGATACCAGACTGTTTTTCAGTGCATGGGCTGGCACTTTGGAGCCCATTCCCTTCAGAGGAGTGCTTAACCCAGTCTTGATATTAGGATGAGGAAATTGGACTTGTGTGGAGTGGATGTGCCATGCTGAGCTGACCCACCCTGGTACTTCTTGCCTTTTTCAGGGAGGGGAATGGGGGAAGCTGAAGACTGACTGGGAGGAATTGGGAGAAGGAAATGGAGGGGAGCAATGGGATACATGGGAAAAAGAATTTATTTTATAAATAAAATGTTAAAAAGTAAACCCTGAACCACTTCATACACATTTGATTTTTAAAATGAACATACATATGCTAGGTTGCAGTCCCTACATAACCTATGAGGACTTTTATCTTTATACCTAGAATATTTCTTGAGGGTTGCAAGCTAAAACTGGGGCTCTTCTCAGAGCCTTCCTCTTTGAACTGAACTGGCGTCATTCGTATTTATGCTTTTGCCCCAATTTTATAAAAGTTACTCTCCTTCTTAGAGTCTTAGCTACATTTTGAGAATCAAGAAACCTGTTTCAGGGAACTGGTGAGACAGATTCTCATGCTTGCAATGTAAGCACTTACCAACTGAGCTGAGTTGCTTCCTTAGAAGCCATGTAAAAAGCCAGGCCTGGTGATGCGCATCTATCATTCTAGTGTTATGGAGGCAGAAAACAAGAGATACCTGGTGCTCACCGGCCAGTGTGTCTATCAAAAGCAGTGAGCTCTAAGTTTGGTGAATGACCATGTTTATTATCTCACCATTTGCTGTGGAGTTATTAGTAATAGTTGCCAGAGGAAGTACATATAGCTGCTATTTTGTTTTGTTTTGTTGTAAGCTTTGGCCCTGGTAGGCTTAACATGCTCCAGGATGGCCAGAAATCTAAATGCATATCAGCAGCACTAATGGGACTTCATGTGTTTCAAAAGAATGAGAACACAATTTTGGATGGGTATGGAATGGGGGCCGGATATGGGAGAAGATGAGTGATCAAAATAAAATCTGTTAAATTCTCAAAGAATTAATAATGACAATTTTGAAAAACGTGAACAATAACAATACTAGTTGACATGCCAACATGGACAGGAAATATCACAAGGCTTCACCCAAGGTCTCACTCAACCCAAGAGTTGCAGCCAATGAATGCAGAGATGGAGAGAAATAGTCTTTCCCAAGGGTGAGTCCCTTAATTACTTACTCAATACCAAGTAGTCAGCCCTGAAACATATACATACAAGCAACATTAAATGAGTTCAGAAAATTGTGTGTATGTATCAAAAATTGAAAATGAAGCAAAATGAATACTGAAAAATAAATAAGATGGAAAGTAATAAGGACACCAACTAACAATCATTTCTGGCCTTTTCTCATACAGGCATAAACATGCATATGGACCTACTTATATAGACACACACATACACATATACTATGCTTATATATAATTATATAGACACACACACACACACACACACACAAACACACACACACACACATACTATGGTGGTGGGAGTTGTATTTGCCTCCCTGACCATAATTCTTCTAATTCTTCATTTGGATATTCATTACGTCAAATAATAAATGCTATTCCTAGTTTTTTTCCATTTTCATTTTTCTTGTTTTTCTCAGTTGGAAGATAGGTTGCAACTAGTGTATATGACTTTTAGGACAAATAATAAAACATGAGCTAAAAAGGACAATAGTCATGCTATCATCAGTGGGGTGAAGTCCATGAGGCTTCAGCCCTATACAAAGAAATACAGGAAACGAGGAGATGTTGAGAGTGCAAAAAATAACCATTTCCATGGAAGATAACTACATATATTGTTTATAAAATACCAAATAATCAGCTTCAAAATGTACATATGAGTAACATTACACAGACTGCGCAGGTTACGTTTAGGAATTCATATGTATATGCAATTATTTATATTCATGTAGCAATTAATGAGAAAAAGGCCATGAATTTGAAAGAGAATAAGGACAGGTATATGGGATAAGATACTTGGAGGGCAAAAATGAAAGGGAGGAACACTGATTATATTATAAGCTCAAAAGTAAAAGTAAATAAAAAATAACAAATGAAAACCTTCTAGATTAAATATTGTATTTTGATATATAAAACATATTTTTGTCTTTATCCCCAGGCAGTCATAAAATATAACTTAATTTTTATGAAGGAAAAGACCAATGAGGGCCAAACTACCCATAGCTGGGAAAAGTCACAGTGCCCTAAAGCACTAGTAGTCTGCCATTTCTGATAGTAAAACACTTCTGAGGATAACTTAAACACATTGACACTGTTATAACTTTATCGCAGAGTTTTGAATTTCAATTGTCATCATCTGGAGATTTCCAAGATTCTAGTGAGCTATATGAAGCAGGTATTATTTTACTATTTTGACAAAAAAAAAGGGTATAGGACAAAAATATAAATGACTTGCTATACAGTTCGCACACAATTCAATAACAGGCATAAGATTAGTTTCTGCATCTGGAACCAAACAATGTTAAAGGCACTAAGCAACATAATCATCACCAAAAGGATGAATATGTTGAGAATATTTAAGATTAGTTTCTGCATCTGGAACCAAACAATGTTAAATGCACTAAGCAACATAATCATCACCAAAAGGATGAATATGTTGAGAATATTGGATGACAAAATCTGTTATCCAAAGAGGACTTGAAATACTTCCTTCAAGGAGTATAAAATTAAAAACTTAATCCTGTTTCAGTATTTACTACCTTCTTGTTTACCTTAGAACCCACCCATTACAAAATAGATTAAGGACATAACCATAAATGTTCTATGCTAAAGTTATATTGGAAATTATTGATCTCTTCATATACATGCATGAGGTGGAGTTTGAGAGAAACTGTCTTCAAGAATGTATGGGGTTGTCAAGACTCAGAAAAACAAATATCTCTTATTTTCCTTCATATATTTTTCCTAGTTCTTAATTTTTATATATGGGTGTTTATAAGGGATAGAGTGTGAGTACAGGTTTTAAGACTAGAATGGGGATAGTCAGAGAGAAAAAGAAGATTTTAGTAAAGGAAGCAGGAATGGTGCCAGGGTAAATAAGATAGGCAAATGAAAAGGGGCTAATGGAAGGAGTTATATAGAATGGTGAAAGAAGAACTGATGAAAAGAGGAAGAAAGATTGACCAAAACAAAAGAATAAAATATATTGGTCTTTATTCTAATTATAAAACAAGTAGTAGAGGCGGGGGTGTGAGAAAATAGTCAGTGGGTAAGAGCACTTGTTCTACAAGCATGAGTGCAAATTGCCAGGATAGACATATAAGGAGAGGTATGGCTGTGTATGTCTGTGACCCCAACATTGGGGACAGTGAGTGGAAGATCTCAAGAGTTAGCTGGCCAGCCAGCCTAGCCAAAATTGCAATCTTCTGGTTCAAAGAGAGACTTGTTTCAAGACAATAAAGAAGGAAAAATAATCAAGGAAGACACAGGATGTCATGCTCTGGTTTCTGTATGTGAACACCTACACACACACACACACACACACACACACACACACATCATACATTTTTAAGCATGCAGAATGAGTCAGTTTGTGGCAAAGTAGACCCAATATAGGAACAAATCATGTCTCTATCTAATTCAGCAAGCCTATCAAGCCAACACACACATCTTCTAGTCTGTTTTCAGTATTCTGGTTGGAAAATAACAAACCATAATTTTCTAAGTCAATATCATAGTGTACCACATTGTAGAGAAAAGTGCCCAGTCTTTTTCTGACATAAAAGCTAAAGCATATAGAGAACAAAGACCATCAAAAATGCAACAAGCCCATGTCAGATAATACCATTTCCCCTATTATCTGCAGGGTCTTAGAGACAAATCAATAAGCATGGAGCCAGGACCCTGTCCACACTGCCACTGCCTTTATTAATATTTCTCTTTCCCTATTTCATTAATATTGCAAATACCAGCAAACAATTTGTGTTTAAACCATCCCACTCTCTTTTATTAAGGGATGACACTTTAAAAGCAAAGAAGAATTATATTGGTCTGAATCTTATATACCTGAATTCTAGAATAAGCCTTGACAGCACAGCCATTTTCTAGCTAGATCAGTGACTTGCTTAGATCACATTTTGACCTTAGGAGGATAGAGTGTGAACAAGTAGAAAGAAAATCCAGGATTTTGTGTTTTAATAACTGCTGGTTTCAGCAATATTTCCATGCAATTCCATTCAGACACGTAGGAGCAGCCCATGCTGATGTGTGAGTGAAAATACCTCTGATCTTGAAGCTAAGATATCAGAGTTTGTAGCCACAAAATAACTCAATATGTAAGTTAAGTTCTTCTTCTCTGGACTTCCATCTCCTGTTCACTTGAGAGGAATTTGGGTATTTCTAAGAACCATTTTTAGCTCAAAACAGGTATGATTCTAGCCTTGATTTTTGAAAAAATATATTGGTTCTTTGCAAACTTACTCAGTTTCTATGCTACTAGAATTGCTTATGGGCCCTACCTATGCTAGATAGTTTTATGTCAACTTGGCACAAAGTCATTTAAGAGGAACAAATGTCAATTAAGAAAATGTGTTCCTAAAATCAGGCTATAGGCAAACCTATAAGCCATTTCCTTAATCCGTGATTGATGGGGAAAAAGAGAGGGCTCAGCTCATTGTGCATAGTGCTATCCCTGGGCTAGTAGACTTAGGCTCTATAAGAAAGCAGGCTGAGCAAGGTTTAATGACCAAGCCAGTAAGCAGCATTGCTTCCTGGCCTCTGTTATCAGCTCCTGTCTCCAGCCCTGTTCCTGCCCTGTTTGAATTACTGTCCCAGTTTCCTTCAGTGATGGGCTATGATGTGGAAGCATAAGCTAAACAACTCCTTTCCTCACAATTTTCTTTGGTCCTATTGTTTTGTTACAGCAGTAGAAACACTAAAACACTAACCCTTATTGTCACACAGTGACTCAGGGTGACACCAGAATGCTAATAATGATCAAACATGTCAACATTTTGGAAATTGTGTTGTTTTATTTGGGTAGGGATCTAAAAGCATTTTAAAATTATTATCTACTGGCAAAAGAACATTTCTAGAGAAGCTACAATGAGAATGAAATGACAGGAATATACTAAGATAGAGAAATTAATTTTAAGCAAATCAGAAGCCACATGTGTTCCCTCTCTCTTAGTAGAGCCTTGCTTTTTGAGGAGTAGAATTCTTTTGGAGCACCCAGTGGCCTTTACCCAGAACACATTTATTTTTCATACAGATAGTCTTTTATCTTCTGGAAGGCTTAGACAGCACAGACTGTCTGCTGCTATGACAAAGAATGGTGCCAGATACCAGAATGGAGATGCCAAAGGTCATTCACATAAAGAATTGGATAGGGTCCATAAGTACTAATATGAATGGGGCTGCAGTACTGAGGTCAATTGCTGCGACTACAGAGACAAGCAGTAGGAAGAGGGAAGGAGAATTAAAATGTTCAAGGAAAGATGCCAGTGAGGAACAAGGCAAGTAGAAGAAAGAAAATAGTACAGATAAATAAGATAATGAACATCAACTGATCTCTTATTATCAAAATTAACATGGTTTTATATTTTAGCCCAGGGATTTATTAAATGCTATTTCTGAATTAGAAATACTGTAAGGCAGATTAAATCTATTTAAAATTTATGAAATAAAATAATGTACTCATTCTTGGCACACCATAATAGACCGTTCATTTTTCTCTTTCACATTTTCAGCTGACTGCCATTGTCACCGGTCTGAGGGTTCTTGCGCTTCATGCAACTCATATATGCATTTGGAAATTACCCAGTGGGTATATGTTCAATTTAGTAAGAGGTGGTTTTCTTTTTTTTTTTTCTTTGCTTTTCAAAGTCTCCTCTACAGGAGGTGGAGCCAATAGTACAGGGGCTCAGTGAATTACCTGCTCTTTATCTCCAATGCTGTTGTTTCTGTTGTATCAGTATCCCTTAGAGCCTGCTGCTCAGGCCAGCCATCTGGCTGATCTTTCCTTCAATCTACTTCTGTTCACCGAGAATTCTAAGTACACCATCTCCACTGCATGACACATTCCCAAATGTACCATAAAGTATAGGGAAAAGACCATATGCTTTGGACAGGAGTAGAGGAGACCAAATCTAGGTATTGCAACAATTCAGCTGTTCAGCCCTGGGTAAATAGGCATGATGATTCATGCTTTTCAGGCTAGCATCCATTAGGAAAATAATGAATATAAAGACCCTGGCATGGTATAAACATTCAAACAATACAGATTGTTACTGTGATTATTATAACAATATTTTCCTCCACTTTCTGTTGTGAGAGAAAAATACCTAAAACCAAATGACTTATATAGAAGTTTACTTGGCTCCAAGATTTGGAAGCTGGAAAGTGCTAAAGCATGGAACTGGCATCTGCTTAGCAACAGGAGTGCCTTGTCACTGCAGCATATCATGGCAGAAAGAAAGGCAGGGCCCACACATTAGCTGGGTCCTTCTTATTATAAAACCACCCATTTTTCATCAGATAAGCTCCGTTGACATAATTTCATTTAATTTCCTCCAAAAAGCTACCATTCCAATATCTTAACACATTTTCCTGTGTTTCATTTCCAACAAATTAAATCTATAGGTCACATTCAAGCCACAGCAGTAGTAATCATTACTAATATTATAATCGCTATTGTTTCTCCTTCCATCAGCCTAGAGCTGCATGATCCTTTAACATACAGTTAGGTCGGTGGCAATACTTCTGGCTCACCATGCAGGAATTGCTTGTTCTAAGATTCCCCTCCTAACTGTTCTACCCTCCTACTACCTGTGTTGAGTCTTCTGTGTGACAGACAAGCAGGCTGCAAGCCACAATTCACCAGCAGGGACAAGGGGCTAATGGCCCTACCATCTGCAACATCTAACCCTAGGAAGCAGAGAGAAATAAGGGCACCAAACATATAAATAGCTCCTGTCTGTACTGCTCATGAGAATTATCAATAAAGGATTGAAGATGTTTTGTGTGTTCATGTCTTTTTGGTTGTGGGAATGATGGTTGTGATGTAGCATATCCACTTAATTGCTTCAGCCCATCAATTACTGCCAAGGGAGGGCAGGCAGCATGGCCAGATGCCAGGGAAGATCTGTAATTGATAGTCACCGAAATAGCATAAATCAGGTCTCATATTAAGTATGAGCCATTAAAAAGGAAGTTGTACTGGAAACAGGCAGGTGTTACATCAGGTTGAATTCTCTCCCACTTTTTAAAACTTGACTGTAGCAATGCAGCCTGGCATTGGGCTATTGGGTGTGCTCACAAGGAAAGCCACCCTCAATTGGAGAGACTTGGGCATCAATTAGCAGGACTTAGGTGGAAAGGTTCCTGTCTCTTTCACCTCCTGTCATACCTTCAGAAGGAGTTGCTGACAAACATGAAATGCTATGTCTCAAAATGTCCCCTCACCAACCTTTTGAAAGTTAACATACCAGCCTGTCTAATAAGCTCTTAGTTGTCACCATTGCTTATAATAGAGCATTAAAAGTTCACAACCAGGACACCATTGTAAGAAACATCATCTCAGATTTCAATTTACAATTTTGGGTGGCATGTGCCATTAAATGCTGTACCTGTATGCCTATGGTTTACTGGGTAAAGTGTCACTTCTTTCCTAGCCTTTTCCACATTTGCTGAGTCTCCTCTTCTTTGTCCCAGACCATTATAATAAATTCCACTATTCACATATGGGTGACAGATAATAAAAGGGTCTAGGACCAGCTAAGTGCATGAATTTTCTTTTATAATTTTATCTCTTTATTTCAGAATCACTCACATAGATCTCAGGATTTTTATCCTGGGGCTAGAAGCTCCCTGAGGGCAGGAATTATGGGATACAACACCATTCACTACAATAGGACCTAGTGATAATTATCAGCATGCTATCAGTCATTACTTGGTAATAATTTCCAGTAGATAAGCATTCAGAGTATATTCAATTCTCTATACCTGTTAGCTGCAATTTCACTGTTCTCATTTCCAGTCACATTCCCTACAGCTAACAATGTATCTGGAGAATCAACAGTACTGTATCTGTATTTATAGGGTTATAATAAATTTCCTAAAACCTAGTGTCTATAAGTATCTCAGCATATCTTTTAGGCTTGAGAAGGAGAATATAGGAGTGTATACAATAAATCATATCCACTGTAAGATCTAGCTGAAGCAGCACCTAATAATCCAACGTATTCAGCCATCTGTAGTGGTATAATTCATTGCAAGCTGGATTAATGAAGAATACAAAATTCCTCATGAAACAGATGACACTTTCTGCCAAATCAGTTGTGGTACCAATTTAGAAAAACAAAGGTAAATATATTTTGGATCTTTAGACTGTGGGTAGACATATGGATCTGGATTACATAAAATAAGTAGAAGCAGACAATCTTCACATCCTCAGGGTACATTTCAGAGCAGGAAAATGTAACTTGCCCAACTCTTTGGTCAGGTTGATCTTCTGTGTCTTACATCAAATTTAAACAATGAACACCCAATGGTCATAGACTTTCCCTATTCAATATATCTTCTAAGAAGGTCAATTATTACATTCCACTTCATTGTTTAGCTTTAAAGAGTATACAGAGAAAAGGATGATGGGTACACTTAAAGAGCCAAAGTTGGCAACTGACAGCTCTGCCATTCACAGAATTGTGACCTTGAGCAATCATTCACTATCTTTTTATTTTTGAGATTATAAGTATATCATCTCCTACTCTTTCTTACTCTTCTTACAAATCCTCCCAATATTCCTCCTTGTTCTCTTTCAAATTCATGGCCTCTTTTTTTCATTAATTGTTGGTACATGTATATATGCTATACATTTATATTCTTAAATAGAACCAATTAAATCTGTAGAACATTACCCATATCCATAATTTCAGGTCTGACCATTTGGTACTGAATAACAAATTGGTGTGCTTTTCCTTGGGGAAGATTATTTCTTCTATTCTCAACACTCCCCATTTGCCTGTGATTCTTGATATGGGGTTGAGGAGAACCTATAGCCACCACTTTAATAAACCTTCACTATTATTAAGTGTCATATCCTCTTTCTTATTATGAGTAAAAATACATTTCACATTTGGAGAGATAGCTAATATTTAAAAGAGTCTTCTTTTGGATGTGTCTTACACATATTTTCACAGAACAAAAAAGAGCTAGAGTTCAAAGGTTTAGGAACTCAGACCACTTTCATCTCAGTTGAGAAAGAAATAGGTTAGAGAATGGAGGGAGGAGATGTGGCAAAAAGCCAAAGTGCCAGAATGCACAATAGAATAATTAGGACAATATTGTAACAAGTTACAAACCTGGTGCCTCTGCCCATCTCTCTGCTAACTTGATAAACCAGGGTGGACCAAAGAGGCCTTAGCAAGGATAGGGTGTGAAATTAACAACTAAAAGGGAAAATGATTGAGATAGAAATATACCACCATGTGAGAGAAGCAAGGACCACTTAATTGGATAAATCAAGGAATATCCTTTACACCCTGTTGAGAAAGTAAATGATGTCATCATCAACTATTCTTTGGCAATATTTCTTAGTATTCAGAGTGAAGTTGTGTGGTCTGAAAACAATTTAGACTGAACAAAAACCAGTGCTTCTTTGACTGATTCTGATATTGGATTCTTCCCTTCTCCTACTTACAAACACAGTCTCCGCTATGAGTACGCAGTGAGTCAATCTGATACATCTTGATGGTTGAATAAGCTCTTTGATTTTTGAATTATTTTGAGATTAACTGAATTTGAAATGTGGGCTGCCTGCAATGTCTTGCTGGCACAAAAAAGATGAGCTTTGTTATTGACAGAGAAGACTTGCAAACGATATTTTTTATCATTATTCTCCTGTGCTGAACTCTTGTTTGCTTCAGCCTGACCCAGCTGCCTGCATGGGTGCTTCAAGGCCAGGTTCAAAAGTGTAATTTATAATCTTCTTCTCTCGACTCCTGTGAACTGTTGCACAGTACGGGGTGACTCTTCTGCCTGGGAGAACAGTCATATTTCTTGCTGCAATCAAGGAACATTGTCCATTACATTAGGGGTTTAGATAACTTACATAATGCTCCAAATGAATAATAGTTGTTATCCAAGAATTATATTATTGGTAAGATAAAGCAGAATGTCACTAGAGCTGCTTAAATATTTGTGTGTGAACCCTATATTCCTGTTCTTGGTCCCAAAGGAAACCTACTAATTTTATAACAGCCTTAGGGCCTCAGCCTATGGATACCAAGATATCAAGCATTCCTTATATTTTCTTTATTATTTGTGCAACCGACACTCTTTTATCTTCTATTTTCTCCCTGAATTTATTTTATTGGATCCAGACTGTGCTATATGCTGAAAATGACTGCTTATCTATCAACAAGACCATCACTACCACCCTACAATCTCTTTTCCTTTGACATTCTCTCTTATATTCAATATTCATGTTTCCTGATTCCTTCCAAAATAGTTTGCCCTGTAGTCTTTAAGTTTTTCCTCAACTTATCACATCCTACTTCTCTGCTAAGCAAAAAAGAAAAAGACTCATTTGATTATTCCCAATACAAATTTTCTTTATATCTGTAGTATTGACACAACTACTTTGTCTATTCAGTGACTTGCTTGAAGATCTGCTTTAATACATTGATAAAAAATTAAATTGACTGTGTAGCAATCTGCACAGGTCAGTACTTCTGGAGTTCTTTCACTATTTACATCATATTATACCTGGCACCCTCTATATCCCAATCATTTATAAAATGGAGGACAGAACTATGCTTTAAAATAAAAAGGAAATAAAGTCAACTGGCTTCTCAAAGACCTCTTAGGAAACAATCTCTCAATTAGTCAACTTGACCCTTGATCTTAATCACAAGCAAGAGAAAGATTTAGTAATAAACACAAAAACAAGATCTACTGTAGCAGGAAATCAGAAGTTACCCAGGTAAACTCTGATGAAGTCAAGCAACCAGATCCGGTCGGGGCGTGGCCAGCTGGAAAGACCCCAGGATGAAGAGATAACTCAGTCTTTTTTTGACCTGTGGCTGGTTAGGGAAGAAGCTCTGTGACACTCCCCTATACACTGCTTCCTCCTTTTCTTCCTCTCTGAATCTCCTTTGTACCATAAGTGTTTTTGGAATAATAAGTATTACCAGATTATATACATATAGTGGCTTGGTATCATCTGCAATAATCTACTGCCTAAAATAGATGATCACAGAAAGAGTGACGCCCATGACAACTAAAAGCCAGCAATCTTCCAGTGCATTCCTATGGAGCCTGTGTACCAAAACCAGTGTCTAGTCAATGTGCATACTATTGTGAAATGTTTCCTCCTTATTGTTTTCCCTATTGGTCCCAATAGGCCCCAACCTGAAATCAGTGGGAAGAAATACCTCTTCTTCATAAACTATACCCTGCTTTTAGCCCATGCAGTAGCAATAACTTGTACTCCTAGGGTCTTACATAAACTCTACAGATATGACTGTTTTGCTATTATTTCTACCATTAGTATAATTGCAAGCAACTTTAAGCAAGAGCTGTGTCATTTCTATGTCCCCTGGTGCCTGTAACATGATGCATATCACACAGTTGATGCCCAATAAATATGTATTGGATTGAATTGTAGCTGCCAGCATCATTATAAGTATTAAACTATATTCATGTTTCCCACTTTATTTGCTACAGACATCTGCAGCTGCTTCCTTCCATGCAATTTTTGCTTTATTACTGAAGACAAAGAATGAAACTGTCACTTTAAATCCAATGGCCTTTCTTTTATTGAAAGCTAATCATCCACAAGGTTTTTCTCTCTCACTGCTACCATACAAGGAAACAATTAGCAATATTTTTTCTAATGTCAGTAAACGACCTCAATATTAATCTTATCAGGCTCGTCTCTTTGGGGAGTTTATTCAGAAATCAATTCTGGTTGCATTATAAATCAAAAAGAAGAGAAAAGCAATTCTTAGCCTTCTTTCCTACTAATGTGAACACATCACTTAGGTAATATCCTGATTAAAATCTCAGGATTCTGTCACCAATGATCTATTCTTCTATTTTTCTTTTCTAGCTATATACTTAATTTGCTAATCTTTTGAAATCATTTGTTTCAAGAATTGCTTCCAGATCTTCTGTCTGCCAGCTCATTTTCTACATGTTTTTGGTTTTTTAACCCCATCATGTTGGACACATGGGCCATTATCTTCACTCTGCCTATGTGCTTAAAATCTAATAACAGGAATAGCCTATAAATCCAAGTTCAGTTCTCAAATTAGGCAGTTCACTAAATATCTCCTTTGGGAACTTCTATTTCTTTTGTTCACCTTTCAGTATCACCAAATATTGGTGAGTACAATGATCATGTGCATAATTTATTTCTTACCCATTACTTTTCTGTGAATCTAAAGACCCAAACTGGCCTATGTGAATGTGGTAAGTATAGCAAACCTTTATCCAGCTTCCTTCTACTCATCAGCATGTTCTCGAACTCTATGACTCTTTCCACAACAATATGTTCAATTTCAAGTTTGAAATGGGCCCCAAGTATGCAAAGACAAAATGTTACAGTCTCAGAATTGTCTAATTAGTTTGTAATGACCCTGTTTATATAGTTCATATAGCCTCTATGCCTGCCAAGGTCCAGTTCTCTCCAACCTCTTGGCCTCTGTTGAAACACATCTCTCTTCCACAAATCACAACAGAATAGTCTACTTTTTAATTTATGTGTGTACCCTCCCTTTTCTTTGATCCATATTATGCAGTTAAAATTGTCATTGTGAAGTTAGGTTCATAGCTTATGGATGCTTTTTATTTATTATGAAATAGAATTGTCAAATAGTAAGTGTGCCACATAATCACATGGCTGAGGACCTCCTGGTTAATGTTGCATGAGACATTTGGGTCAAATAGCTCAGTCAGAAAGGCATTTTTGACCTCAAGAATACAGTGATTTCACTTAGGATCTACTGAAGTAAAATTGATTGCTATGAGGGTATAATGCAGAATCAGAAAACATGATGGTGAGTAAACAAATCTTTTTAATTATCTAGGTGACTACTCAAAGGATCTGACAAAGGATACCTAACTTCTCTGAGACTCAGTGTCTTCTATCTGCATCAAATAAATTAAATGAAAAAAAAATAAATGTCAAATAATGTATAGTAACCACTGAAAAAAGTCACATACCCATGTGTGGCTCTTGTTATTTATGATCTCTGGATACACTCTGACTTATCAGGAAATATCTTGGTAAACAAGTCTTAGTGTTTAACAGCTAAAACCTAATCTAGATGAAAATATGTGTTGCCCAGGATCAAAAGAATATCAATAGAGATGGCAGGAAGTAGTAAGTTTCTGGATATACATTTTAATGTAAACATAGGAGTTTATGATTGATTAATTTGGAGTATGGGAGAAATGAGTTAGAGATGGTGGTGAGCATTTTAGTCATGAGAAACCAGAATTATCAACTACTGAAATGAGAGAAAATACAAAATAGTTTGTAAATAGACTTATAGGACTTCTAAGAGGTAGATCTTAAATATAACTGATACATTGTTAGAAATTTAGTGAAAATGATTAGGTCATTAGCCATTTGATTCTTAATATCAGGAAGAATCTCAGCTAAGGTAAAAAAAATAATTAACAGAGAACATATAAGCGGAAATTAAAGTCATGTTACTAGATGAAATTGCCAAAAGAGTGAAATTAAAATATATGTATAAAAGTGGGTCCTTGAAGATAATATTAAGACATCAGCCCCTTCATCTTCCTGCCTTTTGTCCTCCATCTAAAAATAAGTACTTTTGCTCCAGCATCTGCCCCCATCACAGTTTTTGGTCTTACTGTGAGCCCAAAATCAATGGGATAAAACCAACTATAAAAAAAATGATCAAAATTAAAATCAATTATGAACTGGGATATCAAATATTGAAAACTCAAACTTTTTTCTCTTTGTAAGTTGATCATCATAGATATTTCTTATTGGAGAAAACAGACTAATATGAACATAAAATAGGATAGAATTGTATCTTAATAGGCAGATGAATAACATGATCCATGGAAGAGAGAATAATCCTCCATAACAACTACTGCTTAAAGCACAAACACAATGGGAGCTGAGAATTAACCCATGGATTTGGCAATTTATTGACTATTCTTGACTTTTATAAACCATTTCAGTGAAAAGGGAAGTATAAGAAGCTTGATGATAATTGGGTTCAAATAAGAATCTATTTATAATTCCCTAATAATAACCCACTTTGAAGGAAAAACATCTTTCTTCTTGTGGTAAGCTTACTATGACAGTTCTTAGTTCTGGACTTCACTGTAAATAATTGTAATGGCAGGTCTTTCCCTTAATACCCCCATTATACAGCCAGGAAGCAGTCATGCGACAAATAGAGGCAATCATATGTTTCATCAATAGTTTGAATTTTTATTAAGAGAAGAAAGGAAAGAGAAGTCAATATTCATGGTGGATGTGGTGTCCACAGCAGATGCAACAAATTTCTAAGTAGACAAGTTCTGTGAATTGTCACAAACAAGATACAGGCTCTGGTGTGTGTGTGTGTGTGTGTGTGTGTGTGTGTGTGTGTGTGTGTGTGTAAAATGTAATAAATTTAAGAAAGGATAATTACAGGGACACGAAGAACTTGTAGCCTACAAACACACACACACAAGTGTGCACAATTTGTTGACAAGTGATAAGATATGCCTTGAGTAAGGTGGGGATGCAGAAGTGAAACTCCATTGACTTTTGAAAGGCTTGGATTCTCCTTGGGTTCTACTATCCTTCCAAATTATTTCCCTCATTTTCATTGGTCTCCAATGGTTAAAATGACATTATTGGCATGAGGGTTAGATTTCCCACTCATGTTCATTTTTAGCCAATAGTCTGCTGATGAGGGTCCCTTATCTCTGTTGATTGTCACAGGAACAACTGTAATTACCCACTCTATATTATGGCATAGATATGGATATAATTGTTGATTGGTTGGTTAGGATTTGTGTACAATAAGGGTGAGCCATGATGTCCCTCCATTTAGTTGGTGTAGTAAGAAGAGAAGAGAAAATTAAAATAGAAGAAAGAAAATGAAAAATTATTTCTATTGACCCTTTTCCTCTTCCCTAAGGCCCATGACTTCAATACACATGAGCCTGTGTGATACATTACAAATGCAAATATAGTAATTATATGTGGTCATCTCATAATACAAAATGCATCAGTACTTCAAAAGATTCTATTCTCTTAACAGTATTAAAGTTGTTCAGAAGTCCCAAGTCACAGAATAAACATCCCCATCCCAAAAGAAAGGAAAGGTGGCATATCAAAAAAATAATTGAAGCAAAGAAAAACTAAAACCCAGCAGAAAAAAAAAAACATTAAATCCTGCCAAAACTATGTCTGGTTTCTAGAAATTTTATGGCATCATCTTGCTCTGGGCTTGGGTAGTATGTACATCTAACTGTTATATATTACATATGTACTCTCTCTTGAGCCAGCTCCACTCTCCACCTGCAGCTTTCTTCAGCAGATGTCCCACAGCCCTATCATCTTTGAAATGAGCTCTACTTTGTAATCTAGGCTTCACCTTCACAGCTCGCTCAGAAGCTCCATGCTGAGAATCTGAAGATGCTATCCATTGTCTGGCCTCAACAGCTTTCTGGAACCTTGGTTCAAACTTGCATGCTCCCATAACATTTGGACTCTGCATACTTGCAAAATCAGCATTATATAGACAATAGCATCAAGTTCTGCTGCCAGCAGAAGTATAGCTTGGTCCCCTTAGACTACAGCTGCAGCTGCCTCTGAGTACCTTGCCTGGCTAAACCTGGGGAAATTTCCCTCTACAGTCCTGTTGTAGTAGGAACCAGATGTTCTCTTTCTTTTACAAATAACTTTCTAAATTAAACTTTTAAAAATAAATTTGTAAAGTTACACCCTGGAGCATGGGTAGGATTTTTCCATGAAAGAAACTCTCCTAGTGCATGGGTATAAAATGTGAGACTTTTCTTTAATTACACCATTCTCTTTAAAAATTACAACCACTTTGCCATTATCTGCCCTCTCTTTAGTTTTCTCTCCTTTCAAGCTCCTTTTCTTGTCAAATTGTGTATATTTGTTGTGGTATTAGTGGTGATTTTCCTTCTTCCTCCTGCTCTTCTCCCCCTTTATAGACACATGCACATATACATACACAAGTTGACTAAGAGATGTTAGCAGAAACCATGCCACAGCTCAGATGTTATTCTGCCTTGCAATTTTCACAGCCCAGTTGATTTATTACTTTTAGATTAAATTTCACTATGAATTTTAATATACATAGAAAACACCAACCACCAGTGACCCAATTCCCTAGCAAGTCTTCACCTCACAGATGTTCCATTTATTCCCACAATGGAACCAACATTTTGGGCCAAAATGTTCAAAAATATGAGAATATGTGAGCCATTGCACATTTAAATCATATTGAGCAAAGTAGGTCTTCAATAATTATTTGACCAATAAGCAAATTGAGTTTGTACTCTTATTTTGAAAAAGAAAGATGTTTTACATTAACCTTTTGTTACAGTGATTTCTTAATTCTTTGAGAATTGATTCTTTGTCACTTTTTGCCACTGATTCAAAACAAGTCAAAGTTGTGCTTTCTTGGTATGAATAGAATAAATTATTGTTTTGTCACAGCATTAGTCATAAGAATAATATTTTTAAATCCAAGCATGGAAGGGTTTTCTGCCATATGCATGAACCAAAAGAATAGAGAAATGTGTGTGTACACGTATTTTGTATTTGATGACAGAGTTGGCACAGTAGGGAAAGGACCTGCCATGCAATCCTGGGCACATCAGCTCACTCCTCAGAAGCCACATAAGGTCAATGAAGACAACTGACTCCACAGATCTGTCCTCTAACATCTGCATGCAAAATATAGCATGATACACACATGTAAACACACAAACAAATAGGTAAAATGCTTTGTAAATTATTATTTCCATTTTTCATATTAAGAGAACAACTCTTAAGAGGTCAAAAGATTTGCTAGCAAAAGGGAATGCTAGGACAAAACTAGACCTGACCAACTCTAAACCCTAAACTGTTTCCCTTTAGGAGAGATTTCACTTTGTCTAAATGGATTCTAGCAGTTCAACATGTTAGAAATATTAAATAATAATTTCTAGACTATATGTGAAAGTAATAAATGGAAAAACGCATGTATACATAATATAATGTTATTGCATTATCACTGGATATTGTCATCATTGGTTCATCTACTAAGCACTTAGTAAATAGCCATGTGCACATTAGATGGTACTGGAAGATGAGAGAAATTATGAGTATGTAGGCATTATTTTTAACTCGTACAGCTCGTGGAGTGGGTGGGAAGTAGAGATATAAACAAAGAATTATAGTAAAATAGGCATGAGAGAGAAATGTCTTCACAGCTGATATGATATTTAGAGCCTTTTAAAAAGAAGTTTTAACTCACCCTAGGAGTGGGGAGATCAGGCAGGAACTACTTTCTTAGGAACATAGAACTATGCTGAACTTTCAACACAAGTCAAATTATAGGCCTAGGAAAGCATAAGGAAAGAAAGATATTCTAAATAAAATGAATACCATATGCAAAGTATAAAAAAGAAAAATTGTATAAATGGAATAATAAAAACTTTTTAAAGTTAAGACAGCAGGATAAGGTTATATGCTATATTAAGTAGTTGTATTATATTTAAGCTTTGCAGCAGAGGAGTGACAAGGTCAGGAGTCATTATTTTGAGACCTCCCTGGTGGCAGCAAGGAGGGTAGATTGGAGGGAAAATATCAGAGGTCAATTACAAAACTATTATAATAATCCAGAAGTTCATATGGGAGATTGTTAGGGATAAATTAGGAAGGACAGATAGAAAGACTGAGTAGGAGAGAAAGTCAACTAGCCTGAGAGATATCCTAGATGTGCAAAAAAACTCAAAGATAAGGGTAAGGTATGCCTTTATAATTGGGTAACAGAGTAGAAATCAAAAGAAATGGGTTTGAGAGAGAGTAAGGTGAGTTTCATTTCAGAATTGCGAGTTGAATTGCCTGTGAGACATTCAGCTGGAGATGCCTGCAGGACACCGAATATATATGCCTGACATTTTAGAATATGTTTGGGCAAAAAATATAGTTTTGGGAATTAGCAGTACATAGGTGATGAGAGGATGACATTGGCCAGTGAGTATTGACCTTGACTAGTACAGTTTCCATCAATAATGGCAGAAGGAGCAGAATGGAGAGGGAATACAGGTGTGAAAGCAGAGAAGATGAGGACAACCTACTTGAGAAGTTCAAATGAGAAAACCAAGGAATAACAGGACTGTGGGAATCAAGGAAGACATTTTGTTCTTAGACTATGAGAAATTCTTGTTCAAGGTTGGTTGCAATTTCTTTCAAGGTCACTTTAAGCTAGCAGTCCTACTGGCAAACAGAAAGTCAGATCTCTAGTCATGTATCACACAAAAGAAATTTAGCTCCCCAATGTTTTGAGAAATTCAGTAATGACACTTCTGAAAGGTGAAGTTGACAGAAAGTAAGAAGGATTATTGAAGAATAAGATAAACAAACCGGTGATCCACTTATTGGTATTTTTGGATTGTTAATAAATGTTTAACAAAAAAGGGTTCAATAATTCAACATCACATTAAGCCAAAAGAATATTTTAAAGCTGTCTGTAGCTGCCCATAAATTGAATTGTGCAGCATGTGATCGACTTCCTGCCAAGAACATTTGCTTGTTCCAACTTTGTCTGCTTTATCTAGATACAGTAATTATTTCATTTTGGCAAAGATGCTTGTTTGAAATTATCACTTACTGACCCTTACATTTTCCCCCTTCTGAGTTCGCGTCATATCCCATTGTCTGCCTAATAAGCTTGTTTATGACAAGGTCTCCATAGCACTGGCCTTCCAGAAAATATTTGTCTCCAGATACAGGCTCACTTAGAGGGGAATCATAACACTGGTCGCATGGGTCTGGTATGCAGAGTGTATAGGGTGAATTTGCTGAGCATTGTATTAACTGCAAGCAGTCTCTCAGAAAGAATGACTGCTGCTCTTCCCAGTCCAGCTCAGGCTCCTTGGGTTTCCACAAATCAGGTTGTATAGATGTGGTAAAAAGTGTGTGTGTGTGGGAGTGGTCAGTCAGGCAGCTTGATTTATCACTGATACTTTCTTCCCACAAGTTATTATTCACTCTGCCTCTGTCTTCTGACATCCTAAGACAGTTCTAGATAAAAGTACAGTTTTCCTGGTCAGAGAACAGCTTCTTTGTGTCTGTAAGCATACAAAATATCAGATGGCAGCTGCCATCTACATCTAAACTACGTCCCTTATAGAATAGGAAGATCCCTTCAGACAAATGAGAAGTACTCGCTGTCTCCCTGGGGACATTTGGGTAAGAATCCATAACAATTAAATAATATTAACAATGACAATGTTAACAATAGGTCTTCATTAAAAGCATAGTTTAATGTTTACTTTGCTTTAAAATAAGCTAAAATGTCAGATGTGCACCAATTTGATCTTAAGATTGAGAACTGCCAGGCCTTTCTCTTATGCTTACCTGCCTTTAATGAAGAACTACCAACCAAAAGAGCAGTCGCTCTTTCAGCAAATGGCAGGAGGAGTCAGTCATGATGGCATCCAAGCTGCTTCATAGTCACTTCTGGAAAACTATAGTCCATATTCAGGGAGCACTGTAGTCATAACTGCTGCTGAAAGCACAACCAGAAACTTGGAACACCTGTGAAAAACTCTACTCTACGCAAGCAGAGCTCAGGGGTGAAATCTAGATGGCCCTGCTCTACCTTGAACAGGAAGGGAAGTGACTCAGTCAAAAGTCTGTTATGGTTACAATATAAGGCCTATGATTACAGAAACTAGATACTGTGCACATGTGGAGATATGGTGGTTAGTACTGCAGTCTATGGAAAAGCATACCATGTAGGTAGCTGTCTGTATAAACAGGCTATTTTCCATTGCTCTCAGGTTATACTGAGAACCTGTGTACTGTTCCCAAGTATATTCCAATAAAGATTCTTTTATTATTGTTATTATTATTAACAAAGAAGTCACACTTTCTAACCTTGTATATCCTTATTCATAAAGATCCTTGCAAGTAATTATTTCCTGTGGGCTTGTGGACTTTTGCATGGGTAGAAAGGTTAAATAGAGACAAATGCCCAGAACTTGTGACATCAATGGTGGCTGTCATGGTAGCAGAAGCAGGAATAAGGAGACTATTTTGAAAAAACAAATAAAGCAAAAAAAAAAAAATAGCTCAGCTTTCTTGAGAGTCATCAAGAGAATAGGGTGCAATACTCATGGGCAGAACTGAAATAATAACAGGTAAGTGAAGAGTTCAGAGGAGGACCATGAACAGACACTGCAAAGGGCTAAAACTCTAATGAATAGTGCAAGTATTGAGCAGATAAGAGAGAGAGAAGCTGAGAAGCTGATATTATGGAAGAGGGAAAGCTGTGCAGAGCTCATGATGGCAGCCAAGAACATGAGGGCTTCAAGGTCCAGGCACTAAGAGACTAAAGAGAAACAGCACGGGTAAAAGAGCTAAGGCTTCTGATTCTTTTTCCTTTTTATTATGCATAAAGTCATATTTTTTAACCATGCATCTTCTTGTTCAAACTCTCTTCTCCCCCCCACCCATCCCAGTCACTCTCTCTTCTCCCCATCAGTTTATCTCCTCCCCAGTAAAAGGGCAGGAGGTCCCAAGGTCCCAAGGTGGCTTAGTTCAGCATCCACTCCTGGCAGATCCACTTTCCTCACCCCAATATCAAGAGTGGGTCAGGTGTTCCTCTGGAGGGAATGGGCTCCAAGGTGCCACTCCAAGGTGTTTCAGATCCCAAGCTGTTCAGTGGTTGTGGTTTGCAGCTTGGACATGTTTGGCTTTTTTCTTGTTTAAAGCGCACTAATGAGTGAGTACATCCCCTGCTTATCTTTCTGGGTTTGTGATACCTTGCTCAGGAGGATATTCTCCAAACTGATCTCTAAAATATATAGAGAACTCAAGAAACTAGAGCCCAAAACCTTGAAAAACCCAATCAAAAACTGGGGTTCAGAACTAAAAAGGGAATTCTCAGCAGAAGAATTACAAATACTGAAAGGCACTTGAAAAAGTGCTTGGTGTATTTAGCCATCAAACAAATGCAAATAAAAACAACTTTGAAATACCACCTTACACCTGTCTGATTGGCTAAGATAAAAGACACAGAATCAATCGCCCCAATGTTCCAGCAATACAACTACTGGGCATATACCCTAAAGATGTACATTCACACTCCAAAAGCATTAGCTCAACTATGTTCATAGCAGCATTATTCGTAACAGCAAGAACATGGAAACAATCTAGATGCCCCTCAACTGAAGAATGAATTAACAAACTGTGTTACGTCTACACAATGGAGTACTACTCAGCAGTAAGAAAAAAAATGATATCCTAAAATTTGCAGGCAAATGATTTTTTGTGGCATTTTACACCTTACAGTTTATTTATGGAGACACCTATAAATGCACAAATATTTCTAATGATACGTTCATTGAAGGGCATTGCAAATGAAAAATTAAGAAAACCAACCACTATTAATAATTTTTGGTTTTTTGTTTTTTTACTTTTTTACTTTTGAAATAGGGTTTCTGTCTGTGGCTTTGGCTGTCCTGGAACTTGGTTGGTAGACAACGCTGGCTTTGAACTCACAGACATATACTTGCCTCTTCCAAATGCTAAGATTAAAGGTGTGAGCCACCACCTTTAATAGATATCTAGCTATTTATTAGAAATATTATTGTTCCTGTTAACAACAATGTGTTCACACTGCGCATAATGCTGTTTTTTCTTTCTTTTTTCCAAAAATGAACATTTAATATATTTAATTGCAAAAATTATATATATATATCATTACAATTTGCTAAAGATAAAATATAAAGAAGATAATACAAAGCATTTTTTCTAAATTTCTGTGTGTGTGTTTGAGTGATAAAAAAATGTGTGTGATGAAATGCATGTGACACTGCTCATACACTTGGGGGTCATCACTGTCTGCTTTGTCTGAAACAGGATCTCTTGTGCAGCTGACAAGCATACACAAAGTGACATGGCTCACAAACTTCGTAGGATTATCCTGACCCTGCCTCTCTTCTTGCCACAGGAGGGCTAGGATTATAAGCAGAGAGGTATTACCACACACAGTTCTTTTTTAATGTATGAAAGTCCTGTATTCATTTCTTTGTATTCTGACAAAGTAAATAAAATATAACAGCTTTAAAAAATATATGAATTACTGAGTTAAAGGTTACAAAATTGTTTTCTCATACCCTCACTGCTCCTCATCACTTCCTTCCTCCCTGTTGTCCCTCAGCCTCCCCCCCCCCCACCAGTTGGGTTGGGTCTGGCACACCCAGTTGAGACAGGTATTAGTTCCTCCCCCAGTATCAAGGCTGAGCAAGGTGTTTCTCTGTAGGAAATGGGGCCCAAGATTTGAGTTCATGCACCAGGAATAAAATCTGGTCCTACTGCAAGAGTCTCCACAAGATGCCCATGCTATTTGACTGTTGTCTGCATTTCAGAGGGTTTAGTTTCTTTTCACAAAGGTTCTGATTCTTGACATTAAGGAGCATCTAGTCTAGCCACTGGTCTTTGATACTCTAAGCCCAGAGCTATCCAAATAGCTTCTACCTTGACCACCTACAACGGTAAGCACAGGCTTTGAAATTCGGAGGTATAATCTTGTAGTTTTAAGAGAGTAAGAAAAAAAAGGGAAGACCATAAGAAAAGGCACTAGGGGTAGGAATATGACAACAATAATACAGTGTACATAAATAAAAAGCTCCTAATTTTAAAAACTAATTTTAAAAAAGCAAACCTCCACACCACTACTGCTTTACAAAATTAAAATATTTAAACCTCATACTTATCAACCATTTACACCTTAGCATTATCATCTTTTCTAAAAAGGAGGAATTGGCCTTTCTGAGAAACGGGGCTCTAACATCTAAAGTTTGGAAGAGAAAGAAACACACCAAATCCTCCCAGATTTGTCTTGTACTTGTTGAAGCAATGGTCCCTGTCACAGATAGGACTGACCTATCAATAAGCTACACTAGGCATAGATATTGAGGTCCACAAAGATGATTTTCTTTGTTTTTTTCTTTCTCCTTTTATTAAAAATATTTTTTCTCATATAATATATCCTGATTACAGTTCCTCTTTCTCCACCTCCTCCCACTTTCTCCCAACCTCCCCTCCCATCTGGATCCACTGTCTCTCATTAGAAAACAAAAAGCCTTTTAAGCGATAATAAATATAATATAATAACATAAAACAAAATCTAAGACACCAGAATAGGAATGAACAAACAAGGAAAAAAGCCCAAGAAACAGATATAGACAGAGACCTACCGTTCACACATTTAAAAATCCCACAAAAACAGTAAACTTGAATTCTTCATATATGCACAAAGTACCTATAGAATCAGAAGACAGACAAAATATATATGAATAAGAGAAAATAAAAGTAAAAAGATAATTTTCATAGAGTTAATAAATATTTATTCCTATAACAAATGTTCAATTTTGACAGCTTTCTGCAAAAGCTGTTACAAAATATTCAAGGTTCCAACATTCTCAGGAACCAGTATGCACATTTATATACCTATACAAACATACTGCTATCACATAATTACAATTAAAACAATTTTAAACAAATATATTTTCACCTATAAATTTTTCTCACATAGGCATTTATTTCTGTAAAGCAAATTTTGAACCATGTACCAGCTTATTAGAACTTTTCTTCTTCATGTCTTCCTATAAGAGAAAACAAGAAAACAAGACTATAGTCCTGAAGTCAGAGAAATCAGTCTTTAAAACTTAATGCTATAATTTGTAAAGATTTAGGAAACGTTGCCTTACTGAAGAAAATATGTCACTGGAGGTAAGCTTGGAAATTTTACATCTACAAATTATTTTCAGTTCTTACTATCTGCATCATGATACAGACTAAATGTGTGAGTTCTTAGCCTCCTGCTTTAGCTCCCATGTCTGACACTTGTTGCCATACAACTTTCATGGTGATCCTGTATTCCTCTCGAACCAAGGACCAAAATAAACTTTTAAGTTGACATAGACATTATATCACAACAAAAGAAAAGAAACTAATACAAATCCATAGATTTTTACATCTGAGTTAGTTATTTTATCTAACAGAAGTTAAGTACAAAATTTAAAAGGGTTAATTTATCAATTTTAATTTTATAATTCAAGTGTTAAAGCTCTGGGGTGAAATGTACCCTATCACCCTGGGTGTACTTAAAGTTGGGGAAAAAATGATATCCTAGATATCCACAATTGTGAAAACTGCTGGGAAGTTGGGTCATGCCTAAAGATGTGGAAAGAAGGTTTTGTGGAAACAAACAGATCTGAAGAGAAAGATAACCTGACTACTGCAAGTCAGGCTAAACCTACAGCTATAAATCAAAGGTATCTTGGGATTGTAATGCTGTGATGAGATAGATACCCTGACCTGATATGACCTTATGAGACAAGGAACTTCCAAAAATGTCACTAAGTTTGTTTTCTGTTCTCCATTTACTAGTAGGCATGCAGCCTACCATTATGAATAGTCAGCTTCCCCAGTGACATTTACAATTACTTATCAACTGGAGATTGCTTCTGAGTTAGGGATGGGAGCATGTGTCCACTTTTTTCAGCTCTAGGGCCCATGTGCAGACCCATGCAGGTCCAGTGTATACTGCCTCAGTCACTGTGAGTTCATATGAGCTATGATCACATGACTTAGAAGGCCTTGTTTTCTTGGTGTCATCTATCCCCTCTGACTCACTCTTTCTGCCTCCACTTCTCTATGGTTCACTGAGCCATGGTGGGAGAGAGATGATGGAGACATCCTGTTTATGGCTGAGTATTTCAAAGTCTCTCATTCTCTGCATAACACCTGGCTGTGCATCTCTGTATTTATTTCCTTCTACTGCAGGGGTTCCACTTCTCTGACGATGGCTGAGCAAGGCACTGATCTATGAGTATGGAACTGAGCATGCATCAATGACTAAGTAATTGGGAACCATTTTATTTCTACATATCTTGCTTTGTTTTTGTTTTTAGGACAGTAGTATTTGGTTTTACTTTGGGCTCCTGGGCTATCTAGTCTCATACTCTTAATCACACTAGCAGTTTTTGTTATGGGTCCCAACTTGTGGAGTGGGCCTTAAATCTAATCAGATATTTGTTGGTTACTCCCACAAGCTTTGTACAACTGTTGCACTCACATATCTTGCAGGCAGGACACCCTTGTATAATGTGACTAGGTGTTTGATTTGTTTTAATAACAGAAAAGAGATAAAGATAGATATTCAACAAGATTATAATTGCAAAAAGTGAAAGCATGACTGTTCCAAG
>PVIH01008936.1:57665-86759 GCA_004025045.1 Sigmodon hispidus | reverse complement strand
GAACAGCTTGGGATCAGAAACACCCTGAACTGACCCTTTGGATCCCACTCCACCTAGAGGAACACCTGACTCACTCTTGAGGGAGGGGGGAAAGAACTGGATTTGGCCAGAAGTGGAGACTGATCTAAGCATTACTGGGTCAGTGGGACCATAGGACTGTCTGCTCCCTGCCCAGGGAGGGGATGGGGAGTTGCAGAGGGAAAAAAATGACCAGATGTGTTGGGAGGGGGAAGAGACCTTGAATAAGGATATACAGGGATGGAAAAAAAAAATTCAGAGGGAAAGATGAACACAAAGAAAATATAGGTGTAGCAATCTTATGTGTATTTCTACCCTTGATAAGCCATGCTTATCATTCTTATCCTCTGTATAGTTATTGTTAACTCTTCCACATTTTAAATTCTTTTTACTGTGTTTTTTTTTGATAAGTACAAAATAAAGAAGGAAGGAAAAAAAAAAGAAAAAAAATTTTAAGCTTACAGAAAACATAAAAATAATATAATAGATATTTGAGTTTATTTATTGTATAAACACACAGAACGTTCATGTTGTTACATTTGCCTTAGTTCATTTATTGATTACACATGTACATCTAATTCCTGTTTCTATGTGTATAGAAAATTAAACAAGTTTAGAACTTTAAAAAAAAAAAAGAAAGAAAAGAAAAGTATAATACACTGATAGAATATACTGAACATGACACTAAAATGTGGGAAGACTTTCCATGTTCATGGTTTGGAAGGATGAATATTGTCCATCCTCCCCAAAGGGAACTTCAGATTTTCCCAACAGAAAACCAATAATATTCCTCACAGGACTGGAGAAAAGCAACTGTGAAATGTACATGGAAGCACTAAAGACTGCAAATTAACTAATACCATTATGAACAAAAAGAGCAAAACTCCCAAAATGTATTACTTCATGATACATTACAAAGTCAGAGAAACTGCAGCATTCTGTATTAGCATTAAACGAGACATAGAGTCCAGTAGAAAAGAGTAGTGGCTGCAGAAATCAGGCCAACATCTATAGTCAACAAGTTTTTATAATATTGCCAAAAATTATGAGAAAAAGAAAAGTTCCTTTAAGAAACCTTGTTGGGCAAAGAGGATATGTACATGCAGAAAATTAGAATGTTTTCTCCCTCACCATATATACAAATCCATCAAAACAGATCAAAGACTTAACACCTAGAAATCTGAAAGGACTTGTGTTAGTTACTTTTTGTTACTGTGACAAAATACTATAACCCAAAGCAACCTAACATAGGGAAGAAAGGTTTATTTTAGACTATAGTTCCAGAATGATAATGTGGTGCTTTGAATAAAATGGTCCCCATCAGCAAATAGATTTGAATGCTTGGTCACTGGGGAGTAACACTACTTGAGAGGGGTTAGGAGGTGTGGCCTTGTTGGAGTAGGTGTGGCCTTGGCAGAGGAAGTGGGTCACTTGAGTGGGCTTTCCAAGTCTCTCTCCTCCTGCTGCCTTCCAATTCCAGATGTAGTTGCCATGCTTCTCATCATTATGATAATGGGCTAAATCTTGAAAACTAAGCAAACCTCAATTAAATATTATATTTTATAAGAGTTACCATGGCCATGGTGTCTCTTCATAGCAGTAGAAACCCTAAGACAGAAGTTAGTAACAGGAGTAGGGTAATACTGTGAAAGGTCAGACCATGCTTTTGCTTGGTGAAATATGGAACTCTTTGGGACTTTGGACTAAAAGACAGTCTAACCTGTTAAGTGAGGCTTAATGGGCCACCTAGTAGAAGCATGCAAGACACTGGTGCTGGGAGTGTTTTCAACTGTGTGGGCCTGGCTAAAGAGGTTTCAAAGGAGAAAAATATATAAGTGGAACAGATACCATTCTTGTGATATTTTGACCAAAAAAAATGTTGCTACTTTTTGCCCTGTTTAAAAAAATAATCTTTCTGAAGCCAAATTGAAGAATGGATAAATGGTATTGACAGAGGAGATAGCAAGATGACCTATTATACTGTGTTACTCCAATGCAAGTCTGTAATGAAAAGGAACAAGTTGAGCAAGGAAAAATGCAAAATGTACAGTTTGAGGAGCAAAGTAATAAAACTAAGCCCAGTGCTCAAAGAGATTAAAAAAAAAATTAAAGGAAAGTCTGATGCTAAATGGAAGAAAGGGAATGACAATTTCAGGGCAAGACTTTAGCCAGCTTAGCTTCAGACTTGTACACAGTTATTAAAAGATTAAGCAGTGAAGGAAACTCCTGAAAACAGAAAGCTAATACAAATGTAATTGAATGAGGGAATCATGTTCTAGTTCCAGCACGCAGCAAAACTTGGCAGCTTTGGCCACATAGTTCTGGGTTTACAGTTGAGGATACAAGAAAGGGGTTGTAGAATCTACTTCCATTGCAAAGAAGCTGCTGAGGCCAGACATGTAATGGAGTCCCTGCATAGAGGCTCAGAGAAGCCATTCAGTGATGCTATGAAGGTAAATCCTGTATTGTCTTGGAGACCTCAAGATTTTGAAGATGCCAAAATCACTGCCAAGAAAAGTTGGAGACCTGTTATGGAACTAGCCTAAGAAAGAGAAGTGTTTTGCAGTCAACAAAACTGAAAGGAATTGGAGATTTGAAGAGCACTTTGATATCACAAATGGAAATGCAGAGTTTGGAGTTTACCCTCCTGGTTTTCAGTCTTGCTTTGGTCCAGTATTTCCTCACTATGATTCATTTCCTGCCTTTTGGAATGATAATGTATATTCTAAGCTGTTATATGTTGGAAGTATATAATTTGCTTTTTAATTTTGATTTTACAGCAGTTACAATTAAGAGATTGTTTTTTAGTCTCAGAAGAGACTTTGACCTTTGCATTTTTTAAAATTATGAATAAAGTCATATTTTTTATCCATGTAGCCCCTTGTTCAAACTCCCCCTCTCACCCCTCCCAGTGACTCTCTCTTTTCCCCATCACTTTATCTCCTCCCAGCAAGGGCAGGAGGTCCCAAGGTCCCAAGGTAGCTTAGTTCAGCATCCATTCTAGGCAGATCCAGTTTCCTCATTCCAACATCAAGACTGGATCAGGTGTTCCTCTATAGGGAATGGGCTCCAAGGTACCAGCCCATGGTGTTTCAGATCCCAAGCTGTTCAGTGTAGTATCACAAATGAGACTCAGAGCCAAATATCAGAGAGAGGAGACACCAGAGTCAATTCTCACCCAGCTGTCTTACAACTTCCTCAGCCTCACTCCTGGTTGCTTCTCCCAGTCACTTCTGTTCTCTATGGGTTTCTACAGCCCTTAGATACCCTATCCCATCCAGGTTAGGATTAAAGGCGTGTAGCCTTGAACTCACAGAAACAGAAGAAGTTCTGTCTCTGGAGTTGTGGGATCAAGGATGTAGATCACCAGTCCTGGCTTTCCCTGTGCTGGCATTAAAGGTGTGTGTGATTGATCAGCTGTTTATCTTTGTATTCAAGGTTTAAGAATTTCCTGAGCTGTCTGCCTAGGATTTGCCTGGATGCTGTCTCCCCAATATTCAGGTTTTATTAAATATGAAGGAAAGACCATATACAGTAGGTACAATAATTATATACAATAATATACAAACAATAATTACTGTCTAGTTCATTAACAATTGACAGATTCAAAGAAAGTATTCCATTATTTATCCTATTTTGGTGATACCTAATTGTACCTAATCCACTTTGTATCTAACTTCTGTTACTAACTAAAAACTATATTTTGATGTCTCTTAAACTTACTTTAACTTTTCTTTTCTAAAACTGTCACTAGATAACTATAACTATTAACTATCTCATCTTCAAATTCCACAGATACCCAAGAAGGAAATAATATTAAGCAAATAGCAACATCCAAAAATGTAAAAAATAAAACAGCTGGCTGCTTGGATAGTCACCCAAAGTTCTGTGTTGTTGAAGTGTTCATCTTCAACTTATAGGCCTAGCATGTCAGACAGAATTCTCTGGGAAGCAGGATATTCCCAAAGTCCTTTCTACCTTGTTTTGGCAAGGTTCATCAATTCTTTTGTGTGTTTCTCCTGCTTGTCCATTTTGAATATCATATTGTCAGAAGTCAAGGTAAGAATACTTTCTTGCCTAGTGGCTAACTTATGTCACAAAGAAGGTCAACTCATATGGAGGAATTTCCTTGATGTCCATAATCTTCTCTGAAGTGAATTGGTGCTGCCAGGAGCAGATATCCCATTTTCAAAAAAACAACAACCTGTGTTTTTGAAATTTCTTAAATACCATATTCTATGGATCTCTGAAGAGATTGAAGAAGACCTGTCCATCTAAAATATATCTGATCTTGAAAATATATCTTATATGACTGTAAGTTTAATTGTAATATCTAACTACTAACTTGCATTTCTTTATATCCTAATTAATTGGTAATAATGACTTTCCTGGACTAGCAATTATATTGCACTGTATAATACCTTGAACAAACAAGAATATATGTACAGTGACAAAATTAATATCAACCTTATATCAATATACACAATTTGTATACAGTGTACAAAAATCAAATCCAATGTAGAATATTTAAAGGTAATAATTTCTTTTTTAAAGTAGATTCAATAATCTACCCTTATATTCTATTATATATGTATCCCTTTTTCCTCTCTTTCTTTTAAATGAGAACCCTAAGTCTAATCTTTCTTGTTTAGCTTTTTTCTAACCATAACCAATAACAATTTTTAACCAATTACTCTAAACAACAACATTAAAAAAACCAAAGCCACCCTCCCCACCTCTTGGGAATGTGGGCGTCATGTTCTTAAATTTACTTCCTGCTGTCTGGGGGGTGATGGCATCTTTAGGGGATCCTAAAAAGTGTTACTGATTGTCAAGTCCTGAAATGTGTAGCTATATCATTTATTATCCAGTCTCTGCATAGCAGGAAAGTGCACGGCTTGTCTCAGGTCCTGGCTAGAGTAGTCTGTGAAGCTGGTTCATCTCTGCTAGCCACCTTGAAATTTTCCTGAGCAGTTTGTAGTTCAAATCTGATCTTTGGTTGGTGTTTGTCAGCCCGGTGCCTTTGTCATAGTCGATTCATCGTGGGGCTCCATCTTCATTTTGGATACTTCCAGTTTACGATTAGGCATTGTTATGGATCACTGTGGAAAACTGGTAAGAGACTAAAACCTAACACAATATACAGAAAGCTAAATGCATACATTTTTATTCAGAAAAAGATTAGTGACAATAGAACTGTCCCTTCTTTTTAGTCATTCTTCTGTCCTATATCAGGTGGCTCCTCTGACATGATAGAGATTTTGCCTCTTTCCTTTAACAAGTAAATATGCTTGGGTTTAGAGAAGGAGAGAACCACACTCCAACTACAAAGCCAGCCTTAATTTATAATTTAATTGGGACATCAACTTATCTTGTAATTAAAGACAGAGGTTAAGAAGAATGATTTTACCACATAGAGTATATTGATACCAATAGGTGTGATATTTTTTGCTTCTGAATTTTTCTAGATAGTTACCTTTTTGTTGTACATGTATAGATGTCCAAGATCTTTTATCTTCCTGAAGATGGATAATGTTCATCATGACTGAGAAAGACAAGCATGCCAGCAGGGGCTGAAAGCCAGATGATCACAATTCATCTGCACCCAAGAAGCAGAGAAAGCTCAGATAATAGTGCAGTTATAGATTTTAGCTATAGTGCAGTTATAGATTTTAACTATGTGGAACACAATCTATCCTGATTAATGAAGGAAGTTTGTATAATGTCATTGAGGTGGCCTTAGGATCCTAGGCTATTGAAATACATTACCTAGGTTGTCCTAGCACTCATGAGTCTAATGAAAGCTTTGGCTACTATTTTCTCTATCAGTGGAGGTTCTCAGAATTATCTACAGGTGTTACTTGCAGGTGACTCCTTGTATATTTACTATAGAAAGATATTTATTTACATATAATGTACAACTTTCAAAGCCATTAATTATTGATGAAGTACTATTTTTTATGGTATAGGCATCCCATCCTTCATGTAGTCCAGAATTAAACATGTCAATGTGGAGTGGAGTGTCTTTCTGTGTCTTTTGCATCAATGACATTTTAAGTTTAGGTCATTTGCTTTATAGACTGTCCCTTACTTGGTCTGTCTGTTGCTGGCTTATGGTTAGAATCTTTGATTACATTTATGGCAGAAATTGTATGCAAGTGCTATGTGATTCTTAGAATTTCCAGAAGACATGTAACATTCAAATGTGATGACACTTTAATCACTTAAAGTGTCATCCATCATATTGCCTCACAGTGAAGTTCCTATGTATTTAAGTCATTTGGAGTGACATAACTTGGGACTATGTAAATTCCTTGCTCCTCATTCATTAGTTTATCATAATGATTTTTGCTTAAGTTATTACTGTGGAGACTATAAAATAATATTAATTTTAAATTATGTTCTAATAACACAAATAAGAATCAAGTGTTGTCGACCTTGCTTTGCTGTATGCTGAGCATATTTTACCACATTTTTCTCTCCCTAAATCACTTGAATTTTTTTATGTACCCCATTAGCAACCTCATGTGTCTAACAAAACTAGTCATAATGCAGATCCTAGAGCCATGCTTTTCAGTCATGCTCATTCTTGACGGGAAGGAATCTGATATATGCTTAGCCAATTTTAGGAAGTTTTAGGGTTCTGTTTGGGATGTTGGGCTAGGAGCACCTGTTTGTGGCTAGACTCATTTAATAAGGAAAAACCAATACCATATATTAGAAGGGGAATATAGAAAAAGTGAGTCACTAATGACAGTTTTATAACCAGAAGTCAGTCAGTCTTGAAGTTCTGTGACATTCACTAATGTGACCGATTACAATTTTTGGTGAGCTACCTTGAATTAGTTCTGTTGCTCCTAGTAACAAATAAGTACTAATACTTTTTACTTGACATTCAAAAATGCTATGAGAAATGGATAAGACATTCTCTGCAGCCAAAAAAAAAAGTTTTTTGTGTCCTTGCCAGCCTGGTGATAGAAGCTTGGCATTGACTTTGAGGAGGTTACAGGGACAAGAAGAACTCATTGATGCCATGCACTGAGACATGAGAGGTCACCTTTAGTAGTGAAGTTGCTAAGACTGGAGAACGGCTAGCTGCAGTCTTAGTTAATTGAACTAACATGAGTGAATGAAAACAGAGGGAGCCAAATGCTGCTCTGTCAGTGTCAGGTGAAGCTCAGGGGAGTCTCTGGAGGAGGGCCTGGGAACCAGCCTTCGAAAGCTGTGACTAGTTCATGTGGTCTCTTTCTCACTTCACTGTCGCCCTCTGGCGCGCGCTCTCTCTTACTCTCTGTCTCTTACTCTCCCTCTCCATTTTCTCCCTCACCTCAACTCTTTCCTCTTGTCACTCTTTTTTCTCATAGCTGATTCTGTGTATTCTGGTTCATTTGAAGGCCCACCAACCTAGCTGTATAAATGAGTATGGTAATTAATTAAGATATTTAGCCTGTCTACTTGTTCCCATTAGTACACACATAGTTTCTGTAAACCTACCCTGAAGGTACGGAGATTTTGGAGAATGAGTCAGAAGTAGTTTTGAAGTCAGCTACTAAAAAATAATTATAGGTGCCATAGGCAACTGAAAGCCTCAGAAGTAGAAAGCTTTGTCCACGATGCCTTCCTCCTCCTTCTCTCTCAGGACAGTTAGTGCTTAATATTATCATGGTGTTTTTTTCTCATTTGAATTATTGCTAAGTTGCCAGCTATCGTGGTTAGGTCCTGGGGTTTGATGGAATCATTCCCACATTGTTTTTTACTTCACTGAGCCAGTGCATCACAGAATGTGGTTCCTGCACCAATGGCATTGAATCTGCAAGTTCCCAGACCCTATTTCAGACTACTCAGACAAAAAAAGTGGTCCAAGAACATGTATTTTAAAACGTTGTTCACAAGGTGCTGATGTCACTGAAGCTGGAGAACAGCTGTCATCTTGAGTTCATGCCCAGCTGCCCAGCATTTGTCTTCTTACCACGCTCCAGCCCTACCTCTTTCCTGGTGTATGAATTTAGAAAATCAGTCAGTCTTACTTCACAGTGCTTCATGAGCAAACACTGATGTCTGGCTTCAAAGAGGAGCTCAGACTTCTAACAACACAGAAGTTGCTGCCCTCAGCTCTAGACCCTAAATCTCTAAGGCTTAGTCCCAAGAACAGACTCTATGTGTCCAGCCTTGATTTTTATTATTTATAAAATAAAGTCTTTTTATCTATGTATCCCCTTGCTCCCCCCTCTCTTCCTGCTTCTCAGTCCCTCCCAGTCAGTCTTCAGCCTTGTTCCTCCTCAGCCCCCCAGCCCCTCCCCAAAAAGGGCAAGAAGTTCCAAGGTGGGTCAGCTCAGCATGGTGCATCCACTCAGGCATATCTAATTTCCTCATCCTAATATCAAGATTGGGTTAGGTGTTCCCCTGAAGGGAATGGGCCTCAAGATGCCAGCCCATGCACAGAAACACAGTCTGATCCCTCCCCTTGAGGCTCCACATACTGCCCATGTTAGTTGACAGTTGCCTACCCTTGGAGGACTTTAAACAAAAAGCAAAGAACATCTAAGCTGCAAACCACAATTGCTGAATAGCTTGGGATCAAAAGGAACTTAAGAGAAACATCCACGCCTTGCACCTTTTCCTGATGGTTCTCCAGTAGCTGTCCTCGATTAAGTGAGCTCCCCAGAGCTCCAACCATCCATCACTGTGGGAATTTGCCTCGTAATCCATATCACCCTGCTCATATGGACTCTCCTCTCCTGCTCTCAGCTGGATCAGGAGCTCAGCCCAGTCCTCAGTATGTATTTCTGCCTCCACCTGTATTCATTGTATGATGTAGGTTCTGTGATGACACTTAGGATGGTTATTCATTTGATTGTAAGGGAAGTCCTGTCTAGGCATCACCTTCACTGTGGGTTGCAGAACTAGCCAGGGACATTCTGTGAGTTCTTGGAGGTTTTCCCAGCACCTAGTCTCTTTATAACCCCACATGGGCATCCTCTATTTAGATCTCCATCTCTTTTCTTTTTCTGCCTCTTTGTTGCTCCTCTCACTCAATCATCTCCTTCTCTCATGATTTGTTCCCACCTCTTCTTGGTTGCAACCCTTATGCTCCCAATTAGATAAGGAGATCTTTTCTATTTTGTCTTCCTAGGGGAATTGGTGGATGTTTCTCTTAAGTTCCTTAAGCTATTCAGCAATTGTGGTTTGCAGCTTAGATGTGCTTTGGTTTTTGTTTAAAGTCCTCTAATGAGTGAGTATATCCCATGCCTATCTTTTTGGGCTTACAATACCTCGCTCAGGAGGATATTCTCCAAATCCATCCATTTGCCTGCAAATTTTAGGATATTATTTTTTTCTTACTGCTGATTAGTACTCCATTGTGTAGATGTACCACAGTTTGTTAATCCATTCTTCAGTTGAGGGGCATCTAGGTTGTTTACAGGTTCTTGCTATTGCAAAAATATACTGCTTTGAACATAGTTGAGCTAATGCCTTTGGGATGTGAATGTACATCCTTTGGGTATATGACCAATTGTGGTAATGCTGGATCATTGGGGAGATTGATTCTCAGTTTTCTGAGAAACCACCATACTGCATTCCAGAGTGGCTGAACAAGTTTACAGTCCCACCAACAATGGAGGAGTGTTCCCCTTGTTCCTAATCTTCTCTAGCATAGGCTGTCATCTGTGTCTTTTATCTTAGCCAATCTAACAGGTGTTAGGTGGTATCTCAAAGATGTTTTGATTTGCATTTCTCTGATGTCTAAAGATGTTGAACACTTTTTCAAATGCCTTTCAGCCATTAGTAATTCTTCTGAGATTTCCCTTTTTAGCTCTGAACCCTATTTTTTGATTGGGTTATTCTGGGTTTTGGGCTCTAGTTTTTTGAGCTCTCTCTATATTTTAGAGATCAGTCCTCTGTCACTTGTAGGATTGGGTGAAAAGGTGAAAATCTTTCCCCATTATATAGGCTGTCAGTTGCCTTATTGACTGTGTCCATGGCCTTACAGAAGCTCCTCCGTTTCAAGATATCCCATTTATTAATTGTTGTTCTTAGTGTCTGTGCTGCTGGTTTTATATTTAGAAAATGGTCACCTGTGCCAATGTGTCGAAGCATATTTCCCACTTTCTTTTCTATCAAGTTCAATGTAGCTGGGTTTATGTTGAGGCCTTTAATCTACTTGGGTTTGAGTTTTGTGCAGGGTGACAGGCTCGGATCTATTTACATTTTTTTACACACTTCTATCCAGCTATGCCAAGACCATTTGTTAAATATACTATCTTTTTTCCATTGAATGTTTTGGGACTCTTTGTCAAAGATCAGGTGTTCATAGGTTTTTGGGTTAATGTCTGGATTCTCAATTCTATTCCATTGATCCACAAGTCTGTTTTTATGCCAGTACCAGGCTGCTTTTATTACTGTAGCTCTATAGTATAACTTGAAGTCAGGGATGGTGATACCTCCTGAAGTTCTTTTATTGAGCAGGATTGTTTTGGCAATCATAGGTTTCCTGTTATTCCATATGAAGTTGAGTATTGTTCTTTCAAGGACTGTGAAAAATTGTGTTGGGATTTTGATGGGGATGGCGTTGAATCTGTAGATTTCTTTTGGTAGAATTGCCATTTTTACTATGTTGATCCTACCTATCCAGGAACATGGGAGAGCTTTCCATTTTCTTATATCTTCTTCTTTCTTCAGTGATTTAAAATTTTCGTCAAATAGATCTGTTACTTCTTTGGTTATAGTTATGTCAAGGTATTTAATGCTATTTGCAGCTATTATAAAATGGGATGTGTCCCTTATTTCTTTTTCAGCCTGTTTATCTTTAGTGTATAGAAGGGCTACTGATTTTTTTTGAGTTAATCTTGTATCCTGCTACATTGCTGAATGAGTTCATTAGCTGTAGGTTTTTTCTGTGTCTAAGGAGATGATCATGTGCTTTTTTCTTTCAGTTGTTTATATGATGGATGACATTTACATTTTTTTGTGTGTTGAGCCATCCCTGCATTTCTGGGATGAAGCCTACATGATCGTGCTGGATGATTTTTTGATGTGTTATTTAGTTCGGTTTGCCAGAATTTCATTGAGTATTTTTGCATCAGTGTTCACAGTTGTGTCTGTTCACACTCTAGCAGACTCTTTTTTCAGGACTACCATTGAAATCATTAACAGCAGCAGTATATGATTATTGTCACAGCACTACCTTTTAGTGTGATTAAGTAAAATCCAATTGCAAACACTGCCAACAATATTTAAACTTTTCACTAATTTGCAAACTGTTACTCCCTCTCATGTGTCTGAGCTCAGTCAAAATACCACTTGATTTGACATAACTTTTTGGAATATAAATGTCATGAGATTTTAGTTAATATTCAGTTAAAAGTAAAATATCACCCAGTCACCTTATTTTTTGTATTTACATTAATTTTTGCAGGCTTTTTATTATTAAGAAGTTTGACATTATGTTTTATGATACTTTCTTTTCAGCAGCAACTTTGAGTACAGATAGAAATGTTGGGAATCTGGATGGGGCTGATATTTTCCCCTTCTGTTATGTGATTGATCTGGTCAGTGAACAAGAAATTCTCCCAGGTCATTCATCATTCCTGGCAGCTGATGTGCTAAAGCTTCTAACTCAGTGCTTCTAGTAAGTCATGCAGGATTCCAGTTATAAATATTGACTTCACAAACAACTGTTTAAATTTGTTCCCCTATCCGTTTTATGCAATTTCAGGAGATGAGCAAGCTGATATGTTGTTTAGTGGTAAGAAATACAAAACAGTAAATTCAGCATTATTCTTCCATACATCACAGAATTTTTCCTGTTGACAAATATTTGGATCAAATTAATTTTTACTACCTTGAGTTAAATTAGAATTAAGCCCACCAAGTGTAATTTATGTAGCATTCTTTGGATTTTAGAGTTGAATAGTAGAACTGTAAGTAAATTTAGCAGTCTGTCATATATTTAGTCACCAATTGGTAAATACGTCTGTGAATTTTGTTACCTCGTTAGAGTAACAAAAACAGGGTAATATTTGGAAAATATTTGGGCAAGAAAGAAAGCTAGCAGCTGGTTTGTCCTTGCCATTATGGCAAGCATGTAGAATGTGAGTGTGTGCAGGCGCCAGCGCTTCTGTTGGAGTCATAGCAAGCATGCACACTTCCACTGGTATTGATACGCATAATAGATAAAATGCCATGTGTCTGCTTAGATTCCTAAAAGTCTTTTTGTTTGTAATAAATTTATGTAAACTTTCAAAATCTCTGTTTTAAACTTACTCAAATTACATTATCCTGAGAATCCTTTTGAAGTAAAAGATGTGCATCTATGTCTTTATTAAAAGCAAAATTAAACTGATTCCTGAAGAGAAAATAACTTGCCTCCCTTTCTAGGATTGCCGGGTGCTCAGCAGTGTGTTCCACAGCAATAGAGATTGCAGCCTCAGAAAACAGCTGCACTGGCTTCTGCTCAGGGTAGTAGCAGGGCAGGCTACTGTGATAGACAAACACTGCTCACTGCTGAGACACACTCCCTCTTTCTTGAAACCTGTTGATCACAATAGCCATGAACCCAGATACTTGTGGCCAATGAAATGCAAGTGAAACTTTCTGGGCAGGGTTTCTTTCATTGGCCAAAAGTAGACTTTGTAACTATCTCTAGCCACAACATAGTCAAGGGAGGTGAATTTGTTTAACTGGGTTTATGGCTGTCCTGACCAACTGGGCTGCTACCCACTTTGCTCTTATTTTTGTTTAGTTTTTGGTGGTTCAATCCCACCCACACCTCATTTTTCCAACTATGACTGCAATGCTAGAATAATGGTACATGGAACCAAATGCTAGGAGCCTGGTGCTAATCGAGAGGCAGCAGCCTGCCTTGAGCTGCTTACCACTAGCTTGACTGAGTCAACATCATTTTCATTTAAACTTGATCCTGGCTGTTGTTGGAGCCTAACACTTTCCTAAGGATAGAATACTTTCCTTCCTCAGTTAATATCTGAGTCTTTGTGACGTCATCCATGTGTTCTTTATTTAAACATGGCGTACACTGGAATTTTAAAATCAATATTCTCCTGTCGTTATGTGGAAATAAACTAAACCAGCATTGCTTTGTTAATAAGCCTTCTTAGTTACAAGTGATTACTACAAATTACTAGTAAGTACTTACAGTGGTGAAACTTTCCTTATCTCGCTGGTTTCATCTCTCAAATCTTTTCTTTCTTAACCTGTTGTTATCTTCCTCACTGTTCAGTGCCCATAGTCCCAGAAGGAAACCAGATTCTCAACACTGTGGCAGCATTGTGTGTTCTAGAGGGATTGTCAGGCATGTGAAGCTGCTTTATTATTTTCCTCCCGGGATCTTTGATGTGATGCTCTCAAGGTTTTTTTCATTCTAGCTCAAGTTGTCATATCCAGCCAAATCCGCTGTCCACTCTTTTCCTTTCTTTGTTTATGTCTCCTCAGGCCCAAATTATGCCTAAGACTACTGGGTCATTTGGTAGGATCCACAAACCATACAGCCTTCAACTCTTTCAAGTCAGTTCTCTCAATCCTCTGCCTGTTCTTTCATATCCATCTGTGAAAACTCACTGTCTCTTTAAAACTGTGTTAAAGCATCCTTCACCCTAAACTGCCTTTTCTCATTTGAATTAGTATCTACTGTATCTGTTGTGGATTCTGTAACATTTCTTGTACATTCTGTAATCGCATTTATTTGGTTGATTTGTAATTATTTACAGATCTGCTTTTACTTGTAGACCATGACTTCCATGCAGAAATGAGCTGTGTTTTATTTTTAAGCTCTGATAACTAAGTTAGTGTTTGAAAAAGAGTAAATATTCAGAATTTAGAGGATTTTTTTCTAAGAAGAAAACAATTATTTAAATTCTTAGTGTTTTTTCATTGAGTGCTAAGATTATTTGATTATTATTAAATGTAGCCCTGAGAGTAAGACATTGCTTGTAATTCATATTCATCAGTACTCAGCAGTGTCCCACCTGAGTTATTGCTGCAAGCAATTTCATTAACTCACTGTTGTGGTTTGTTTACATAGATGTATATCTTTTATTGATTCACACAGCACACGTGTGCACTGGTTCCCTCAGGGATTGATTCTAAGACTTGTCAGATGCCACAAATCTATAGATGGCTGTTTGCATACAACCTACATGCACCTTTCCACATATTGTTAGTCATGCCTACATGACTCATAGTAATGTAGCAGAAAAGGTATGTAAATAGTTGTGATGTCCTATTGTGAGCCTGTAATTAAGAAACACTATTTCCTACTAAAAAAAAAAAATTCACAGTTGGTTGAATCCTCAGGAATATAACCTGTAGGGTCAGAGGACTGACCATATAGAGAGAAGTAAAACCAAAGACAAAAGGAACTCACCTCCAGAAAAAGAGTATGCCTTTCTCTTCCTGGCCTGGAAAATGGAGGCTGCACATTGTTGCCCTGGGCCTTGGCTTGCTGTGGTTTCAGTTTGATTAAGTTCATTCCTGCTTCAGGTCTTTTGAGGGAGAAGTCCAAGCAGGCTTGGGACTCTGACTCCAGATGGAATTGTAGTAGATTTATGTATGTGTGACAAGCTATCCAAACATTAGTGTCTTCTGTTTTATGGCTCAGATGCCAGGTACTATGACCACTAGGCATTCTCTTTGCCCTCTATCCCATAACTGCAGTTCTTTACTTTCCAAGATCTTTTCCTTTCTGGCTTTTCTGGCTAGTTTTATGTCAACTAGACACAAGATAGAATCATTTTGAAACAGAGACTCTTAATTGAGAAAATGCCTCCATAGATTTGCCTGTAGTACTATTTCTTAATTAATGATTAATGTAGAGGGCCCCACCCATTGTGGGTGGTACCACCCCTGGACAGATGTGGTCCTGGGGTGTATAAGAAAGCAGGAGTAGAAAGCCAGTAACCAGGGTTCCCCGGGCCTCCATCAGCTCCTCCCTACAGGTTCTTGCCTTGAATTCTTTCCCTGAGTGTTGTAAGATGTTTCTGGCCTGGACTTTCTGGTCTAGCCCAGATGTTCGGCTCCATACTCAGCCCCACTTAGCCTCAAATAATCACACATAGGGGTATATTATTTTTACACTGATTGGCCTAGGGCCCAGGCATAAAACTTGCTAGCTCTTTAGTCTTAAACTAACCCATCTTATCCTGTTCAACCATGCAGCTTGGTACCTTTTCTCAGCAGCATTTCCTCTGCATCTCCTGGCAGCTCCGTCGACTCTGTGGCATCTTATCAGGGATGAGAGTAGCAGGTTTTACAAATGATGGAGTCTAATCTCCCCTTTTATTCTCATCCATCAATTGAATTATTTTTTCATCGCATCCATATACATATATGTTTTGTGTAACTATATGTATACATATAATTCAGACTGTAATATTTAGAAAACACAAAAATGTAGGGATTTAAAACATTTTTATTTTAGAACAGTTTATCTCATGTGAGTGTTTTTCCTGAATGTATTCTGGGCACCAGAAGAGTGCCTGATACCTGGAGAGCTCAGAAGAGGAGGATATCAGACTGCTCTCTGGAACTGGAGTTATAGATGGGTGTGCTGCTATACGGTGTGGGTGCTGGGAACTGAACCCAGCTCTTCTGCAAGAGCAACAAGTACTTCTAACTGCTGAGCCATCTCTCAAGCTTCTTAAAATATTTTTCATTAGAGAATAGCAGTCTTATAGGTTACCCTTGTCTGATATACCCAAATTACTACAAGTACTGCTATAACTGTAGAAATAGTTTCAGCTTTCCTCAGAGAAACAATATTCTTCTTTCTGAAAACTGTTGGTCATCTGCTGATTCGATATGTGTAAGAGATTTTACAAATGAGAACTTACTGCTTCATATTGTCTGTCCATCCCAGAAAGGTGGTGAATGATTAAAGAAAATATATAACATCAACCTCTGGCCTCAAAGTGTACACACACACACACACACACACACACACACACACACACAAAAACACGCACATTCAAACACACACATGTATACACACTCACGAAAAGAACTCTTTTATTTTATTTTATTGATGAAGCCTGTATTTTATTCATAGATTGAGACACATGTTCATTTATTTCTTTTTTTTAAATCAGGACTTATGCTTTTATTATAGAAACTGTCAGTCACCAAGTATTTGTCAGCCATAATAAACTTTATAAACAACCATTATTAAGATCAGTTAAATATAATGATAAATGCTGTTGGAAATGTCCTGGTCACTTTTTTTTAATTACTTTCATTGCTTTTATTTTTTTTCAATTTGATATATTATTTATTGTGGGTTTTTTTCCATGTATTCCCTTGTTCAGGATCCCTTTCCCTCCCATTCCCTCCAGTCACTCACTCTTCTCTCCATCAGTTTATCTCCTCCCCAGGACTGGCACGAGGTCCCAAGGTCCCAAAGTGGCATAGCTCAGCAGCCACTCCAGGCAGATCTGCTTTCCTCACCCTCACAACAAGACTGAGTCAGGTGTTTCTCTGGAGGGAATGGGATCCAAGGAGTCAATTTTAAGGTGTTTCAATCCCAAGCTGTTCAATGGTTGTGGTTTGCAGCTTGGATATGCTTAGCTATTTTTGTTTAAAGTCCACCAATGAATGAGTATATCCCCTGTTTATCTTTCTGAGTTTGTGATACCTGGCTCAGGAGGATATTCTCCAAATCCATCCATTTATCTGCAAATTTTAAGATATCATTTTTTCTCATTGCTGAGTAGTACTCTATTGTGTAAATGTACCATAGTTTGTTAATCCATTCTTCAGTTGAGGGGCATCTAGGTTGTTTCCAGATTCTTGCTATTACAAATAATGTTGCTATGAACATAGTGAAGCTAATGCTTTTGGGGTGTGAATGTGTATTTTTATGGTATATGCCCAATAGTGGTATTGTTGGATCCTTGGGGAGATTGATTCCCAGTTTTCTGAGAAACCACCATACTATTACCGTAATTAACCTGCCACGAGATTTATATTAAATGATGTTTATTATCTAAAAGTCACTTACAGAAAAGGGGGTATTCGGGGGGGAGGGAGAAAGGGTGGAGAAGCAGCATGCGCAGGAGGGTTTCCAACCGAGCGGTCCTTCCTCACCACGCCACAGGTGCAGAAGCAAGGGGCCCGGCCCTTCCTCTTCCGGGCTCTCTCTTCCGGGGAGCTTTCTTTCCGGTGCTCTTTCCAGTTGACCAGGCCCTGCCTGACTCCAGTACTTTGACATCATGGAGTTTACCTGGGTGGCTTCTGGTTTTCCGCTACATCTCCCTCTTTTGTCTAAATAAGAAAGTTCTAAACTAAGTATAAAACTACATACTGTAGGGATCATCATAAGGTGGTGTCTGGGGAAGAGAAAGGTACTAACATAAGTGAGGTCAAACTATCGCTAACAAACAACAAATACAAGGTACACTTTAATGTCTAGAATGTTGATACGAGGAAATATACAGGGATTGCTGCAAAGCTGTTTATCTCCAACAATGAAGTTCTAATATCTGAGTGTCTTTGCTGAGATGTGAAGTAATAACAACCTCAGCTATCCAGTCTTCAACACGGTCAAGACCTGAGAAGGAAAATATATACCTGAAGTCGGAAGCATGATGAAGTAACTTCCAAAATTTAGGAGAAGACAACGACAATTAACCACCTGGACAGTCATCCACCACTTCTCTGTACAATGGGAGCATCCACCCTTGTGGCTACTGGCCTATGATGTCTGGCAAGTCTTTATAGAAGCAGGGTATTTTTGGGTAAGACCATCTTATCCTGTCTAGGCAGGCTTCGACAGTCTCTATCGTTCATCCTGCTCGTCCATATCGGACAGTGAGCATGCTGAAGGCAGTCAGGGCAAATGCAGTCCTTTGCCCCTCAGGCCATTATTTGCCAAACAAGACAATCTCTTTGCAAGATGTCTGTGATACTCAACACCACCTCGGGAAAGGAATGGTGATGCCAGGAGTTGTCATGTTTCTCAAGGCCAAATTCGAAATAACAAAATCTTGAATGCCATATTCTATCTGTCTATGAAGTGGTTGAAGACGCCTATCTATCTGGTATATTCTAACATGTTTCTGAAAAGCCTGAGTATCCTGACTATTAGGTGGCCAATCTGAGTAGCTGTAATGTGCAATCCCAATCAACCAAGAAAGTAAAGCTAACATTGTAAGAATAGGCATTCCAAAAATGAGCGTACAACTTCTCCATAATAATTCCAAGTATAACAATCTTATGAGTATTGACCAAAATACACATTTTGTATCAAATGACAATATCCTAACTATATATCATTATATATATATATATAAATATATCTAAACAGAGTTATATAAAACAACTTGCGTATATATTACAACAAATGTTATGACTAGCATAAATAATTAGAGGTAGAAATTGCATTATGGAAATGACAATGTACTTAATACACATCAATGTGTAAAATATTTTAAACAGAGGTAGACATGTGCAAAATAAGGCAATTATACATTCAACTTTGTATCAAAGTATATATTATCCCAATCAAACATATAGATTAATTTCCCATTTGTGTCAATATACAAACATTTGTACCATGTTCAACTTTGTAGCAATATACATATTATCTCAATCAAATATATAGATTGATTTCCCATTTGTATCAATATACAAACATCTCTACCATGGCGATTCATTTTTCATTCATCCTTTGGTTAATAGTTGTTTGCAAGTATAATGATCTCCTATCTATTCCCTTTTCTTTCTTTCTCTCTCTCTCTCTCTCTCTCTCTCTCTCTCTCTCTTTTTTTTTTTTTTAGAAATTCCTACGTCTATAATATCATTCTATCCTCTACCCAAGATTAACTTATAACCATTGTATCAAAATGATAATTGACCATAACCCTCCCTTGGATGACCAACTTATTGGGAAAGGGACGTAGTTCTTTCATTAAGTTGCTTCATGCTGGCCTGTGGGCGATGGTATCTCTGTGGGGTCCTGTAAAACTAAAACAATGGTTAATTCCTAATGAAGTAACTATAAACATATATAACCATTCTATAAACATATATAACTATTCTTCTCATCGTCCTGAGCAGATCCATCTGAAATTCTTGTTAAAAATATGATATGAAACTATCTTACAATTGTCCTGATTGGTCTATACCTCAAAAGTGATCACTGAGTGACATACAGCAGGTTCCTTCTTTCTCTGTCTCAAGGGTCTTTTCTTTTTCCTTTTTTTTTTTCGGTGGGGGCCCTATCTTCCTTCTGGATGCCTTGGAGAGTGCTGATAGGAGAAATTGTTTTTTATAGTGGAAAATCCAATGAATACTATTAACTGAAGATATTGAACCATCAGAAAGTATTGTGTGCAGACAAGATTTTTAGAGTAAGAGAGTAAGAAATGCAGAAAGAAGTAAGATTTAAGATTTAAAATAAAAGTGAGATAATATTGGTCCCTATATATTTCATCTATTTTCTGTCTCACCTCAGGTGGCTTTTCTGATGTGAGACAGAATCTCTAAGGTTTTATTTACCAATACGCTTGGGTTTAGAGAGGGAGAAAGCCACTTGCTTCACCTCCAAAGTCAGCCTTTTTTTGTGATCAAACCAGGACCTCCTTTTTTTTTAAAATATATAAAGATATGTATATACATAATCATTAGATATAGATGTACGGTTGTGAGAATAGAGAAATTACCCTTAGTGCCTGCCAGTGTCAGGTGTCCTTGTAATCCCCTGTAGTCCTTTTAACGTTTCAAAAGTCTAAGAAGCATTCAGCATCCTTTTAGTGTTGTGAAGATGGTTGTATCCATTCTTCCGTAAAAATAAAATTGAGACCCTGCCCCAACTTAGTTAAGTGAATGTTCCTTATCACGTATCCAATTGTCTTATAGGGAGATGAGCCAATACTCCTTCTCCTCAGGAGGGTTCTCCTTTTTGAATCAGCTCTTTATCAATCTTGTTGGTACCTATACTTTCTCTTTTCCTGTGGTGGAAATGCTCTCTGTATGCTGTAAATAAAGAACTGTTTTGGCCTATGTAGAGCACCATAGAAGTGGGTGAAGAATCAGAGCACAGGCAGGGAGAAGGATGGGTGGAATTAATCAGTCTCTATCTGACCCCCGAAGAAGACAGACATGTAAGAAACAGGTGAGCCATGGGCTGGGCCACGTGGCAGGAAGATTAATAGAAATGGGTTGATTTAAGATGAAAGAGCTAGCTAGTAATGTGCTTAAGGTATGGGCCAAACAGTCTAAAGGATATAAGCCTGTGATTCATTTCTTTGGGGGACAAAAGCTGCTGCGGGCCAGGTACAAACCTCTGGGCCCAAACGGCCCCAGAAAAACATTCAACAACACCATACTGCATTCCAGATTGGCTGAACATGCTTACACTCCTACCAACAATGGAGTTCTTGTTGCTCTATATCCTCTCCAGCATAGGTTGTCATCTGTGTCTTTTATCTTAGCCAATCTGACAGGTGTAAGGTGGTATCTCAAAGATGTTTTGATTTGAACTTCTCTGATGGCTAAAGATGTTGAGCACTTTTTCAGGTGCTTTGCAGCCATTTGTAATTCTTCTGCTGAGAATTCCCTTTTTAGCCCTGAACCCCATTTTTTTATTGGGTTATTCAAAGTTTTGGGCTCTAGTTTCTTGAATTCTCTATATATTTTAGAGATCAATCCTCTGTCACTTGTAGGGTTGGTGAAAATCTTTTCCCATTCTGTAGGCTGTCATTTTCTCTTATTAACTGTGTCCTTGGCTTTACAGAAGCTTCTCAGATTCAGGGGGTCACACTTATTGATTGTTATTCTTAGTGTCTATGTTCCTGGTGTTATGTTTAGGAAGTGGTCACCTGTGCCAATGCAATGCATTGATGGGTATTTTCCACTTTCTTTTCTATCAGGTTCAGTGTAGCTGGGATTATGTTGAGGTCTTTCATTCACTTGGATTTGAGTTTTATGCAGTGTGATAGGCTTGGAACTATTTGCATTTTTCTATACACTACCATCCAGCTATGCCAACACCATTTGTTAAAGATACTATTTTCCACTAAGTATTTTGGGCCTTTTTGTCAAAGATCAGGTGTTCATAGGTTTTTGCGATATGGTGGGATCTTCAGTTCGATTCCATTGATCCACAAGACTGCTGTTATGCCAGTACCAGGCTGTTTTTATTACTGTAGCTCTATAGTATGACTTGAAGTTGGGAATGATGATGCCTCCTGAGGTTCTTTTGTTGAGCAAAATTGTTTTGGCAATCCTGGCTTTTCTGTTATTCCAAATGAAGTTGAATATTGTTTTTTCAAGGTCTGTAAAAAATTGTATTGGGATTTTGATGGGAAGTGCATTGAATCTGTAGATTGCTTTTGGTAGAATTGCCATTTTTACTATGTTGATTCTACCTGTCCAGGAACATGGGAGATCTTTGCATTTTCTTATATCCTCTTCAATTTCTTGTTCAGTGATTTAAAGTTTTTGTCAATTACATCTGTTACTTCTTTGGTTATAGTTACTCCAAGGTACTTAATGCTATTTGCAGCTATTATAAAGGATGATGTTTCCCTTATTTCTTTTTCAACCTGTTTATATCTTTAGTGTATAGGAGGGCTACTGACTTCTTTGTGTTAATCTTGTATTCTGCTACCTTGCTGAAGGTGTTTATCAGCTATAGAAGTTCACTGGTAGAATTTGTGGATCACTTACATATACAATCATATCATCTGCAAATAGAGATAGTTTCACTTCTTCTTTTCCAGTTTGTATCCCGTTAATCTCGTTTTGTTCTCTTATTGCTTTAGCTAAAACTTTGAGAACTATATTGATTAGATAAGGCGAGAGAGGGCATCCATGTCTAGTTCCTGATTTTAGTGGGATTGCTTTGAGTTTTTCTCCATTAAGTTTGATGTTGTCTGTCGACTTCTTGTAAATTGTCTTTATTGTATTAAGATATTTTCCTTGTATGCCTGATCCCTCCAGGACCTTTATCATAAAAGAGTATTGGATTTTGTCAAAGGCTTTTTTAGTGTCTAAGGATATGATCATGTGTTTTTTCCCTTCAGTTTGTATATATGATGGATGACATTTAAGGTTTTTCATATGTTGAACCTTCTCTGCCCTTCTGGGATAAAGCCTACTTGATGGTGGTAGATGATATTTTTTATATGTTGTTGTATACAGTTAGCCAGAATTTTTGGAGAATTTTAGCATCAGTATTCATGAGGGAAATTGGTCTTTAGTTATCCTTCTTTGTTGTGTCCTTGAATGGCTTGGGTATTAGGGTAATTGTGGCCTCATAAAAGGAATTTGGCAATATTCCTTCAGTTCTTCTGTGTAAAATAGTTTGAGGAGTAATGGTAATAATTCTTCTATGAATGTCTGGTAGAACTCTGCACTGATACCATCTGGACCTGGGCTTTTTTCAGCTTGTGAGGGTTTTAATGACAGTTTCAATTTCCTTTAGGATTATAGGTCTGTTTAAGTATTTAATCTGATCTTCATTTAATTTTGGTAAATGGTACCTATCCAAAAAGCTGTCCATTTCTTGTAGGTTTTCCATTTTGTGGAGTATAGATTTTCAAAGTATGATCTGATAATTCTCTGGATTTCATGGGGGTCTGTTGTTATGTCCCCCTTTTCATTTTTGATTTTGTTGATTTGTATACTCTCTCTGGGGTTTGGTTAGTTTGGATAAGGGTTAATCTATCTTGTTAACTTTCTCAAACAACCAACTCTTTGATTCATTGATTCTTTGTATTGTTCTCTTTGTTTCAGTTGTATTGATTCAGCTGTAAGTTTGATTATTTCCTGCCATCTACTCCTTCTAGGTGAGTTTGCTTCTAATAGTATTAAGGCTTTCAGCTGAGTTGTTAGTTCCCTAGTACGTGATTTCTCTAGGTTTTTCATATAGGCATGTAGTGTTATGAATTTTCCTCTTAAGAGTGCTTTCATTGTGTCCCAAAAGTCTTGGTACATTGTGGACTAATTTTTGATATATTCTAGGAATACTCTGATTTCTTTCTTAGTTTTTTCCTTGATCCAGTGCTAGTACAGTTAAGTGATATTTAGCTTCCATGAGTTGGTAGGCTTTCTGTGATTTTTGATGTTGTTGAACTCTAACTTTAGGCCCTGGTGGTCTAATGTGATACAAGGGATTATTTCCAAATTTTTGTATCTATTGATATTTGCTTTATGACCAATTATGTGGTAAATTTTAGAGAAAGTTCCATTTGTTGCTGAAAAATATGTATATTCCTTTGTGTTTGGGTGGAAGCTTCTGTAAATATCTATTAAATCCATTTGCATCATAACCTCTGTTAGACATCTTATTTCTCTGTTGAGTCTCTGTCTGGTTGACCTATCCAAGGGTGAAAGTGGGGTATTGAAGTCTCTCACTATTAGGGTGTGGGAATTGATGTGGGATTGGAGTTTTAGTATCGTTTCTTTTACATAGATAGGTGCCCTTTTATTAGGAGCATAAATATTCAGGATTGAAATCTCATCCTGACCAATTTTCCTGAGATGAATAAGTAATGTCCATCGTATTCTCTTGCACTGGCATTTGCCCATGGCTTCAGTGGTTCACAATTAGTCAGCTCCTAATCAGTTGTAGCTAGAGGGCTTGTACAGCTCTTGTCTGCTCTGAGCAAGGGATCTGTTCGATATTTGACTCAGCTCTGGTTAAGAGACTGTGTTTCCAAGGCCCTCAGTCCTTGTCTGATGACGCAGTTCACCCTGGAGATGGATCCCAGCTGGGTAGGGCCTAGAGCTTTCTGGTAAGATGAATCTGAGATCAGACCCTTGTGTGCAAGCACAATCCTGGAGAGGAATTCTCTGGACTGTGTCCCAGGAGGTGAGAACCACTGACCTTTGACTCTGCTTTCGATGGGGATGGAGTTTCAAAGCCAAAAAGAACTCTTTAATCTCCACTTGTGCAAGGATAGACATCTTTTCCATCTGGTACTTGATTGATTGATAACATGTCTCACTTCATCAAGATAGAAACCGTGGTATTTCTTTAATTTACTTTTAAATGTTTTTTTTTTTTAAACATACCAACTGCAGTTCCCCTTTCTTTCCTTCCTCCACCCTCGTGCTTCCCCTTACTCCACCACACCATCCACTCCTCAAAGTGGATCAGGCCTCTCATGGGGGTCAACAAAGTCTTGGATACCAGGTTGAGGCAGGACCAAGCCCCTTTCCTGAATCAAGGTTATGTGAGGTATCACTTTATAGGGAATGAGTTCCTAAAAGCCAGTTTATGCCCTATGGATAAGTCCATGTCCCACTGCCAGACACTCCACGAACTACTAAAGCCACACAACTTGTCATCCACATTCAGAGGGCCTAGTTCAGTCCTATGCAGGTTCCCAAGCTGTCAGTCTAGAGTCCGTGGTCTCCCAGTAGTTTAGGGCTGTTGTACAAATTCTAGTTAGCATATAATGAAAACCCAGAGCCAGATGTTGAAAGAAAAGCTGGACTATCAGAAAGAAAACAGACCATAGTCAATTCTCACCCAGCCAACTTCTCAGGCCAAACAGGGTAAATGCTATCTGTAAGAGTCCTCAGCCTGGATGGTCACTTCTACAGAATTCGTTAATCTTTGACTACTTCTGCCTTAAATATCTTCCTAGTGTAGTTGTTTACTTCTGGGTTCAACTCTGCATCATAATCCTAGAGTTAGGATTAAAGCTGTGAGCTGCTACTGTTTGGTTGTTAGGCCTTGAACTCACAGACATATAGAAAGATCTCTGTCTCCTGAATGAGTAGGATTAAAGGCCTGAGTCACCACTCTCTGACTTTCTTGGCTTGACAGTGGGTAATTCTGTTCTCTGATAATCCAGGTTGATTTTAAAAATATACAATATATCACTATGCAGGTCAGCTGTCTCTGTGGGTTTCTCCATCATGATCTTAACCCCTTGGCTAATATAATCTCTTTTTTCATTTTGACTGGGTTCGGAACTCAGCCCATTGCTTGTGGATCTCTGCATCTGCTTCCATCCTTTGCTGAATTAAGGTTTTATGATGACAATTTGGGCGTCATCAATTTAGTTACAGGGGAAGGTCAGTTTGGGCACCCTCTTCACTACTGCTTGGAATCTTATCTGGAGTCATCCTTGTAGATTTCTGGGAGTTTCCCTAGCACCAGGTTTCTCCTAACCACAAAATAGTTTCCTATGTTAGGATATTTATTCGTTATTCTACCTTTCTGTCCCTCCAACTCTACTGTTCTGTTGCCTCACCTTCCCTTCCCACCTTCCCTTAACCCCCTCTTAGTGCTCTCAATTTACTCACAAGATCATATTTATTTCCTCTTCTGAGAGGGATCCATAGATGTTTCTCTTAGGGTTCTCCTTGTCACCTTGCTTTTCTGAGGTTGTGGATTATAGCTTAGCTATTTTTTCTTTATGTCTGAACCCATTTGTGAATGAGTACATACCATATTTGTCTTTCTGGATCTGGGTTACCTCACTCAGGATGACTTTTTCTAGTTCCATCTATTTATCTGTAAATTTCAAGATGTCATTTTTTTTTTTTTTACTGATACATAATACTCCATTGTATAAATGTACCACTTTTTTTTTTTTTAATCTATTCTTCAGTTGAGGAGCATCAGTTCAGGTTCTGGCTATTATAAATAATGCTGCTATGAATGTAGTTGAGCAATGTCCTTGGGGTAAGAATATGCCTTCTTTGGGTATATATCCAAGAGTGGCATTGCTGGATCATGAGGTAGATTGATTCCCAGTTTTCTAAAAAGCTGCAATAGTGATTTGTAAAGTAGCAATACAAGTTACACTCCCATTACCAATGCTTACTCCACATCCCCTCCAGCACAGCCTGTCATCAATGTTTTTGATCTTAGTCATTCTGGCAGGTGTAAGGTGGTATCTCAGAGTTCTTTTGGTTGACAATTCTCTGAAGGCTAAAGATATTGAGCACCTCTTTTTTTATTATTTTTTGAAAATCAGTATCAAACATTATATAAAAAAGCAAAATATTCAGAATAGATAAAAAAAGCATACAGTAATAAAACTTCTTTTTTCTCTAAAATACATGAAATGTAAAAAAATAAAATTTAAAGCCTTCTCAAGCCAGGTTAGACTCAGTTACAGATAAAGAAAGGACAATGGGACCGGGTGCTGTCTGCAGAGCGTGTACCCACACACTCTGTAGCAGACAGAGATAATCTCAGGCTACCACGGTCCCCCAGCTGCTGCTGAGGAAATTTGAATGGCCGCAACACCACCTCCAATTGGTCAAACAGAGAAAGATTGAAGACTGGAAATTCAGTCCCCTGCCCAGAGCAGAGGTAGAGATTGAGCAGACCTTTTCCTCAGAGGTGACAGGAGACACACAAGCCCAAGTGCCACAACTGACCAGGAGCCACCTAATCATGAACCACTGAAGCCATGGGCAGTCGTAAAATATATCTAATAATATAAAGAACAACAAGATAACACCTGAAGAAAGTGGCGATCCTACAAATACAAGACCTGAACTGAGCAATGAAGAGGAAACAGAAGGAAGCAACACCAAAAATTCCTTTATAATGATCATTGAAGCTCTCAAAGAAGATATGAAAAATAGCCTTAAAGAAATAGAAGAAAATACAAACAAAAATTGGAAGATGTGAACAAATCTATGAAAGAAACATGCCAGGAACTAAAAGCTGAAATAGAAGCAATAAAAAAGGAACAAAATGAGGGAAAGATGGAAATAGAAAATCTGAAGAAAAAAGCTGGAACTACAGATACAAGCATAACAGAGTTCAAGAGATGAAAGATAGAATCTCTGAAGCGGAAGACTCAGTAGCTCAAATAGATATATCAGTCAAAGAAAATAGTAAAACTAAAAAAGCCATAACTCAAAATGTTCAGGAAATCTGGGACACCATGAAAAGACCTAATTTGAGAATAATAGGAATAGAAGAAGGAGAAGAATACCAGCTCAAAGGCACAGATAATGTTTTCAACAAAATCATAGAAGAAAACTTTCCTAACCTGAAGAAGGAAATGCCTATAAAGATACAAGAAGCTTACAGAACACCAAATAGATATGATCCAAAAAAAAGTCAGCATGCCACATTATAATCAAGCCACAAAACATACAGAACAAAGAAAAAATTTTAAGAGCTGCAAAAGAAAAGGGCCAACTTACATATAAAGGCAGACCCATCAGAATAATACCTGACTATTCAATGGAAACGATGAAAGCTAGAAGGGCTTGGTCAGAAGTTATACAGACACTAAAAAAAGAGCATGACTGCCAAACTAGAATACTATAAGCCGCAAAATTATCAATCACCATAGATGGAGTAAACAAGATATTTCATGACAAAGTCAGACTGAAATAATATCTATCTACCAATCTAGCACTACAGAGAGTATTAGAGGGAAAACTCCAACCTAAGGACCCCAGATACACCCATGAAACCACACAAAAGCAATAATTTCATAGAAGAATACTCCAGAGAAAGGAAATACAAACAAGTTACGACCAAAAAATGACAGGAAATATCAATCAGTGGTCACTAATTTCTCTTAATATCAATGGACTCAACTCTCCTATAAAATGTCACACACTAACAAGATGGATACAACAACAGAAGCCATCCTTGTGTTGCTACTAGAAACATACCTCAACCACAAGTACAGACACAGGCTTAGAATAAAGGCTTGGGAAAAGATTTTCCAGTCAAATGGCCCTAAGAAACAAGCGGGAGTTGCAACCCTAATATCTAACAAAGTAGACTTTAAGCTAAAAGCAATAAAAAGGAACCAAGATGGTCACTACTTATTCATCACAGGAAAATGGGTCAAGAGGAGATTTCAATCCTGAATATTTATGCCCCTAATATAAGGGCACCTACCTATGTAAAAGAAACACTGCTAAAGCTTGAATCCCACATCAGTTCTTACACCCTAATAGTGGGAGACTTCAATACCCCACTTTCAACCCTAGATAGGTCAACCAGACAGAGACTCAACAGAGAAGTAAGGAGTCTAAAAGGGGTTATGATTCAAATGGATTTAATAGGTATCTACAGAAGCTTCCACCCAAACACAAAGGAATATGCATATTTCTCAGCTCCTAATGAAACTTTCTCCAAATTGACCACATAATTGGTCATAAAGCAAATATCAGCAGATAAAAAAAAATGGAAATAATCCCTTGTAACATATCAGACCACAAGGGCCTAAAGTTAGACTTCAACAACATCAAAACCCAAAGAAAGCCTACCAACTCATGGAAACTAAACATCACTCAGCTGAACCATCTCTGGGTCAAGGAAGAAATTAAGAAAGAAATCAAAGTCTTCCTAGAATTTAATGAAAATGAATCCACAATGTATCCAAACTTGTGGGAAACAATGAAAGCAGTCTTGAGAGGAAAATTCATAGTGCTAGATGCCTATATGAAAAACCTAGAGAAATCCAACACTGGAGAAATAACAGCTCAGCTGAAAGCCTTAGAACAATTAGAAGCAAACTCATCTAGAAGGAGTAGACGGCAGGAAATAATCAAACTTAGAGATGAAATCAATACAATTGAAACAAAAAGAACAATACAAAGAATCAACGAATCTAAGAGTTGGTTCTTTGAGAAAGTTAACAAGATAGATAAGCCCTTAGCTAAACTAATCAAAAAACAGAGAGAGAGTGTTCAAATCAACAAAATCAGAAATGAAAAGGGGGACATAACAACAGACCCCCAGGAAATACAGAGAATCATCAGATCATATTTTGAAAATCTGTATTCCAGAATTGAGGATCCAGACATTAACCCAAAAACCTATGAACACCTGATCTTTTACAAAGAGGCCCAAAACATTCAATGGAAAAAAGATAGTATATTTAACAAATGGTGTTGGCATAGCTGGATGGAAGTGTACAGAAAAGTGCAAATAGATCTGAGCCTGTCACCCTGCACAAAACTCAAATCCAAGTGGATCAAAGACCTCAACTTAAACCCAACCACTTTGAACTTGATAGAAAAGAAAGTGGGAAATACACTTCTACAAATTGGCACAGGCCACCACTTCCTAAATATAACACCAGTGGCACAGGCACTAAGACCAACAATCAATAAGTGGGATCT
>PVIH01008936.1:30580-57565 GCA_004025045.1 Sigmodon hispidus | reverse complement strand
GAAAAGATTTTCACCAACCCTACAAGTGATAGAGGACTGATCTCTAAGGTATATAAAGAGCTCAAGAATTTAGAGCCCCAAACCTTGAATAACCCTATCAAAAAATGGGTTACAGATCTAAAAAGGTAATTCTCAGCAGAGGAACTACGAATGGCTAAAAGGCACCTGAAAAAGTGCTCTTCATCTTTAGCCATCAGAGAAGTGCAAATCAAAACAACTTTGAGATACCACCTAACACCTGGTAGATTGGCTAAGATAAAAGGCACAGATGACAGCCTATGTTGGAGAGGATGCAGAGCAAGGGGAACACTCCTCCCTTGTTGGTGGGAGTGTAAGCTTGTTCAGCCACTTTGGAATGCAATATGGCGGTTTCTCAGAAAATTGAGAATCAATCTCCCCAAGGACCCAACAATACCTCTTCTGGGTATATACCCTAAAGAGACACATTCACACTCCAAAGGTATTAGCTCAACTGTGTTCATAGCAGCATTATTTGTAATAGCAAGAACCTGGAAACAACCTAGATGTCCCTCAACTGAAGAATGGATTAACAAACTGTGGTACATCTACACAATGGAATACTACTCAGCAGTAAGTAAAAATGATATCCTAAAATTCGCAGGCAAATGGATGGATTTGGAGAATATCCTCCTAAGCGAGGTATCACAAACTCAGAGAGATAAGCAGGAAATGTACTCACTCACTAGTGGTCTCTAAACAAACAAACAAACAAGCCAAACTTGCCCAAGCTGCAAACCACAACCACTGAACAACTTGGGATCAGGAACACCCTGGACTGACCCTCAAACCCCACTCCAATTATAGGAACACCAGACTCACTCTTGAGGGAGGGTGGACAAAACTGGATTTGGCCAGGAGTGGAGACTGATCCAAGCATTATTGGGGCAGTGGGACCATAGGACTGTCTCCTCCCTGCCCAGGGAGGGGATGGGCAGTTGCAGAGAAGAAAAATGACCAGATGTGGTGGGCAGGGGAAGGGACCTTGAATAAGGATATACAGGGATGGAAAAAAAAATTCAGAGGGAAAGCTGAACACAAAGTAAATATATGTGTAGCAATCTTATCCTCTTTATAGTTATTGTGAACTTTTCTGCATTTTAAATTCATTTTACTGTTTTTTTGATAAATACAAAATAAAGAAGGAAATAAATAAATAAATAAATAAATAAATAAAAGGAAAATCTGTATTCCACAAAAATGGAAAACCTAGAAGAAATGGACAGCTTTCTGGTCAGGTACCACCTACCAAAATTAAATAAAGATCAGATTAATTACTTAAACAGGCCTATAACCCTTTAGGAAATTGAAGCTGTCATTAAAAACCACCCAAAAATAAAAGCCCTGGCCCAGATGGTTTCAATGCTGAATTCTACCAGACATTCAAAGAAGAATTACTACTGTTACTCCTCAAACTATTTCACACAGTAGTAACTGAAGGAATATTGCCAAATTCCTTTTATGAGGACACAATTACCCTAATACCCAAGCCACTAAAAGACACAACAAAGAAGGAGAATTACAGACCAATTTCCCTCATGAATATTCATGCGAAAATTCTCAACAAAATTTTGGCAAACTGTATACAACAATGTATAAAAAATATCATCCACCATGACCAAGTAGATTTCATCCCAGAAATGCAGGGCTGGTTTAACATACGAAAAACTGTAAATGTTATCCATCATATAAAAAAAATAAGGAACAAAACCACATGATCATATCCTTAGATGCTTAAAAAGTCTTTGACAAAGTCCAACACTCCTTTATGATTAAAGCCCTGGAGAGATCAGGAATACAGGGAGAATACCTAAATATAATAAAGGCGATTTACAAGAAGCCGACAGCCAAACTTAATGGAGAAAAGCTCAAAGCAATCCCACTAAAATCAGGAACTCGTCAAGGATGTCCTCTCTCCCCTTATCTATTCAATATAGTTCTTCAAGTTTTAGCTAAAGCAATAAGGGAACGAAAAGAGATTAAGGGGATAAAATTGGAAAAGAAGAAGTGAAAGTATCTCTATTTGCAGATGATATGATTGTATACATAAGTGACCCACAAAATTCTTTCTAGGAACTGCTAGAGTTGATGAACACCTTCAGCAATGTAGCAGGATACAAGATTAACTCAAAGAAATCAGTAGCCCTTCTATACACTAAAGATAGGAGAGCTAAAAAAGAAATAAGGGAAACATTACCCTTCGTAATAACTGCAAATAGTATTAAATACCTTGGAGTAACTATAACCAAAGAAGTAGCAGACTTATTTGACAAAAATTTTATATCACTGAAGAAAGAAATTGAAGAGGATATCAGAAAATGGAAAGCTCTCCCATGTTCCTGGATTGGTAGGATCAACATAGTAAAAATGGCAATTCTACCAAAGGCAATCTACAGATTCAATGCACTGCCCATTAAAATCCCAACACAAAATTTTTTGGACCTTGAAAGAACAATAATCAATTTCATTTGGAATAACAGAAAAGCCAGGATTGCCAAAACAATTTTGCTCAACAAAAGATCACTTCTTTAAGTGTCTGTAGGGTGAATTTATGGAAGGTATTGTTTAAATCTGATCTCATTATGAGGTACCGTTTTACTCCATTTGTGGTTCTTTAGGTATAGTAGTTTTGTGCTGCCATCCTTGTTCTCTAAGTGTCTATATAACATCTGTCAGGAGCCTCTGGCTTTCATATTCTCCATTGAAAAATCAGATGTTATTCTGATGGTTCTGCCTTTATAAGTTACTTGGCCTTTTTCCTTTTTTTAGCTGTTAATATTCTTCTTTTATTTTGTATATTTGGTAGCTTAATTATTATGTGGCTAGAGGCTTTTTAAAGGGGTCTAGTCTATTTGGTATTTTGTAAACTTCTTGTATTTTCGGAGGCATTTTCCTCTTTAGGCTGAGAAAATTTTCATCTCTTATTTTATTGAATATATTTTCTATGCCTTTGAGCTGTCTTGACCTCCTTCTATTCCTTTTATTCTTATATTTGGTCTTCTCATAGTATCCCAGATTTCCTTAATGTTTTGTGTGGAACTTTTTTGGCTTTAGTGTTTTATTTGACTGAAGTATTTATTTCCTGTATGGTATCTTCCACATCAGAGATTCTGTCTTCTATCTCTTGCATTCTATTGATTGTGTTTGCATCTATTGATTGTTCCTGTTTGTTTACTCAGATTTTTCATGTTCTGGATTCCGTAGGTTTGTGTCTTCTTTATTGCTTCTATTTCAACTTTTAGGTCTTAAAGTGTTTCCTTCACCTGTTTGATTGCTTTTCCTTGGTTTTCTTTAAGTGATCTATTGATTTCTTCCAATATTTTTTGTCTTCTCTTTATTTTTTAAGGAAGTTTTTTTTTGTTTTCTCTTTGATTTTCTCTTTAAAGTCTTCATGAAATTATTTTTAATATTATTTTCTTCTACTTTGGAATGTTCATGTCTTGCTTTTGTAGTCCCATAGATTTTGGTGGTGACATATTGCTCTTTCTGCTGTGGAATATATACTTGTACTGGTGTCTACCCACTTCTTCCTGTAACCAGTGCAAGCTGTGTCTGTGTCTGAGGGAGCTGATATTGGTCCAGTCTACTCTGGTGGTGTCTTTGTCTCAGGGAGTCTTTTTTGGACTATATGAGCTCTTGGTCCAGTCAGAGCTGATGTGTTTTGTGTCTCAGGGAGCTGCTGAGATTGCAGGGTAATGGGTGGGTTTTGGGGAAAGATGGAACTTATAGATTTCAGAGCCTGACAAATTGGGGATGTTTGTGAGGATGCCAGGAGTCTTCCCTGATAGCCTGCAACTGGGGCACCAATGGGTGGGAGTAGAGGTCCACAGATTGCATCCTGAAGCCTAGGTCCTCTAAACTAGGCTATTTGGTTGGGCTGTCTGTCTGGGCTGGGTAAAGTGTCACTCACCTTTTGGTTCAATAGGAACAAGCCAGATCTGTGTCTCAGAGAGCCTCTGTGATTGCAGGGTGATAGGTGGGTTTGGATGATGGGGTGAAGTGTGTAGTTTGCAGGGTCTGAATGACTGGGGTATTTATGGTAATTCTTTACAATGCTTGTCAGCCTGGGAACATTAAAGACTGCCAAAGAGAGAAAGCATCTGTAAATTATACTACCGTCTGAGTAGCTCACAGTCTAGGTGCATTGTTTCTCAGTTCTGAGATGAACTAAGTACTGCTTCTCTCACTAAATTGTTATTAGGATTCACATTTCAAGATATATAAAGTAGCCAAGCATTCAACAGCCAGACTCCCTAGTTCACATCCCAGGTCACTTCCACTTGTCTGTGAATATGTGCTTCAGTTGTTCTCATTGAGAAAGTAGAGATGACATGACAGTGATGATGATGAAGTTCACAAAGCTTTTGAGAGAATTGGAGATGTTAGTGCAGCTATTGGGTACATAATAAAAATTCAATAAGACTGGACTATTATAAACAACAAAATAACATATGAGAGTGCCTAAAATCATAAATACTATTTAAAGTTGCCATCTCAGTGTGATCAAGAAGTTGGGCCACAGTATGATACAACACTTTTCTCCTTTGAAAACTGTTAGGAAATTAAAGTATGCTTGGCATTTTTATAGATCATTGACAATGTCAGACCAACTTTTTGCTGTTGTTTCTTTGACCTAGGATACACTAGGCATTGAGTAAATATGTTTATATAGCCTGGCCTGAAAAACTTACTCAAGATATTATTAAAGTAAATAAAAATTTTCTACATAGTAGGTTTTTTTTTCTCATTTGTTGCCACTGGAGTAAACCACAGCTATTTTTGTGTTTGGTTGTTGGTTTTGAAATAAACAACTAAGAACAGTTTTTAGTAAGTGAAATTTATTTGCATAAATAAGTGTGAAAATGATACTTACTGCTTGGCAAATACAACAAAATTTGGTGTTACTTAGTAAAGAACTATTGTGAGTAAATATAGTTTTGATTCTTTTATATCCAACAATTTAACATAAAAATAATAACTCTATTACTCTAGGCTCGTAGAGAAACAGAACTGTGTATATGTTGTGTATTTGTTATATGGCGTTGGCTTATGAACTTACAAGATACAGTGAAGGAGACAGAGAAGTTCCATAAGCCATGCAAAGTGAGCTGGAGCACCTGGAGGGCTGGTAACCCAGGAAGTAGGAAGGCTATCAGTAGAAGCTTTAGTCCCAAGGAAGAAGACAGGCAGAGAGCAAATTCTCCCCTACCCCACTTCCCTAGGACTAGCTGTGGCCACCCACATTCTGGAGGCAATCTGTTGTACTCAGTCTGCCTATCCCAAACCAACTTTATCTACATTCCTAGAGTAAATGTGTAATAAGTCTGTTATCACTCAGTCAGGAAGATACAGAAAAGCAATGATTAAAGTCACAGTAAATAATGAGAATTTGACTTGAAGACCAACTTTAGATATTCTTTTTTAATATCAATATGTTATTTTAAGAATTGCACACTTGAGGACTATACTTAGCATATTTCCCTCGCTCGCCATGCTGCAATTCTTTCCGTGTCTTTCTGTTCCTTCTTAAATACAAGACTTCTTCTTTAGTTATTAGTTACCTAGTACATAGAAACACTCACACACAAAATATGCTGAATCTATTTAGTGTTGTTGTATAAAATGTGTTTGGGGCTGATGACTTGGAATTTGATAACCTATCAGGCAGTTCCTCCCCAGATAAATTGGTTCTCTCTCTCAGTCTATAACTATTCATCTAGGAGTGTGGCCCTGTGGAATTCCCCCTACCTGGGTTAGTTTGTTTATTATTGTTGTCACTATGCAGGTCTTATTTAAGCAACTATAGCCTTAAAGTTTCCTGGGAAAAGCCTGTCATATCTAGAAGACACTGTCTAGCAACAGACATTCAGGCTCTCTGGCTTGTACATTCTTTCCAATTCCTCTTCCATGATTTTCCCTGAGCCTTAAGGGTAGAGGATGCATTGTAGGGATAGCAACTGAGTTTGAACATGTCTTTATTTTGACCAGTTGTAGTTTAGTGATGGGGTGAGGGTCTATTCATGAGTAAAAGGATGAGCATTTTGAATGCAGCTAGATTATGCTTGTTTAGGAAAATACCAATAGTAGATTCTCCTAACGATTCCTAGTCAAAATAATTTAGCCTAATTTCAGAAATCTTCTACCTCTTTCTTGTTTTAAATAAAATTTTCATTTAAAATTTTAGAATGATGTTTTTACAGGGAATTATTGACAAGAGTTTTTGCTGAATTACATTTAAAATATAATAACTTGGTGTGTTGTTTAGGAAGTTTTTCAAGTGAAGGTGAGTTTGAAATCTAAAAAATACATTTTGTGGATAGAAAAGATCTCTTGTGTAATGGCCTAGAGGAAGGCAGGCTGCTTCGTGCAACTATATCTCCTAATATTCTTCTCAGAGTGGCCTGGCAAGGCTGTGCAGTGAAGGTAGTAACCTTTTGTCAATCCAAAGATAAGAAGTGTAAATTGTGCATCCAGATGTGTCTGGGAGCTTGAAGGAAATATTTCAAAATCAAAAAGGAACCATTTGGAAATGGTGATGCTTGACATGGATTGGATTCCTTGCTTCACAGAGGGAAAGGCATCCTGTCACCTCTCGTGGTAGCAGAGCTCCATCTGCTGCACAAGAAAGGCAAAGAGGCAGAAGTGCCCGCCGTGAGGGCTTTCCCACCCACGATTACTCTGTAATTCTTTGATATTTTGATTCTTTAGTCAATGTTGTTGAAGCTGCTCTCATTCTTTGCTTCCATTCATCCCTGTTCTTCTCTTCTTGACAACTTCATGTTTGAAGGATTTATATTATCATTTCAAAAGCCGATAAATGAAACATAATTGGAAAGTATATTTGCTGGTGTCTAGAAATGTATATACATAAATTGCAATCTAGATATATAGCATTCTGGGATAAAATGTGTATGGCAAAGACTGGAGAATGGAGAAGCCTGGATTGCAGTGGAGGAGAACAGCTCTAATTTTAAATACTTAAACTTTCTTGCTGCCTTGAACAAGTTACTTAACTTTTTTTGTGCACTAAAAAACAAAACAAAACAAAAAACCACCAAAAAACACCTGAGAATAGTGACAGTGGTTTTTCTTTGCATCATAAAATTCTTACCACCCAAGAGATTGAATAATGCCCCCACTTAATTGAACCTCTAATCCAGCCTCAGCTATCCACAGTGAGGCTGAGAAGCAGGAGAGTACTCCATGCCAAGAGAAGGGCCAAGCCACAGTGACCAGTTTGTATGTATACATCCTAGGTGTGGCCATGTTTCTTCTCTCCACAGCTACACAGTTTTGTTTTTAAGGAACAGTAGAAAAGGGGAAGATAAAGGAGACAAATATTAGTAAACTTGGGAACTCATCTTACATATAACTGGAGAAGATGCCCCAGAAGTCCAGGAGCATTCTTAGCCCAGAACTGGAGGTAATTAAGTCTAGATTTCAGTCTACCACACTACTGGGTTCCTGCTTCAGAGTGTATAGTGAGCTTTAGAAAATGTATTCTGAATCATAGTTATTAGGGTGATCTTTAAACAAGATTTATGTATATGTTTGTGCATGTGTGTATATGTCTATGCTTATATATCATCTGTGTCCAACTGCCCAAGGCCAGAAGACAGTGTCCAATCCCTGGATCTGAAGTTAAAGTGGATTGTATTTTACACATTATGGTTGTAAGGAATCAAACTTGAGTTCTCTGAAAGAGCAGCCAATGCTCTTAATGACTGAGCCGTCCATCTTTCCAGCCTCTCTGCAGGAGCTGTTCAAGGCTGCAGTTCTGTCTTCAAGACGTTTTCAGTACACAAAATGCATCCCTTGTACTCCTGGCTTTATTACATGCTATCATTCAATGCCACAAGCCCCTCTCAGCCATTTGGGAATTCTTCTTTATACAAATTACTTTCATTTACTGCGATTTTTATTCTTTATCCATAGGATTATCTAATTTTGAAACTGCCTTCTTTGTCAGAGGTCATAGTTCTTTCCTTTTCTGCTGTATTATGTGCTTCTGTTCTGTGCTTTGCTAATAATACATAAATAGATGGTGTATTCTTTATTCATAGCCAAATGAAGTTATTGATGGTAAGCATTAATTTTAAACTGCTTTTCTTGGCCAAAAATATTTGCTGCTCTTTATGTTTACATAAGCTATAAAAATTAATTTGCTTGCACTGTTGAGAAATAATCACTTGTGAAATGCAAAATAAGTTTTGTTTATTTTGTTGACAGTCACATGCAACTCAAACATTCCCATCACAAGTTCATTTTTGTAGATTAATCATCAAATAGAAATTTATATTTCACAGTATTATGTTTCTTTGGGTAAAGTGAGAACAATTAGAACGTTTATTAATGAATCTTAAAAAGTTTTGTCATGAACTTGTGGTGTTCCCATTGCATACTTCAGCAATTCTGAATACATCTTAAAGACAGGAAATGAGGAATGCTGTATCTAGCAAAACTCTAGGAAGGATTTAAAATGTAATCATCATTAGCAAAATTCTAAAAATGGCATGTTCTTCCTTAGTGCATTGACTTCCTTGCTATAATGTGTATTTGCTTTCTCTGTGCATGAGATATACCACTTTTCTTGCCTTAGAGCTAAAGCGAGTTATTCAAGAATGACCTTGATTCCATTTTGTTAAGAGTAAAGGGATAGGACTGGCATGAAGGCCCAGAGGGTTGAGCAATGGCTAAGAGCAGTGGGGGAGAGATAGGACTAGCATCATGCCTTAGGGGGTATAGGACTGACATGAAGGCTTAGAGGGTAAAGGTGCATACTCACAAAAAATAAATAAATGTGAGCAAAAATGAGTAAATCTACAGAATAAAATGGCCACAATGCAAACTTATAATTCTGATTGCAGTCATGAAAGACTTTAAAATGTGTGCTAAAGTTTTATCTATATTTTCATTTATTTATATTTATTTTATAATCAATCTTATTAAAATACAATATACTAATCTTATCTTCTATTTTATTAGTTGGGAAAGATGGTTGTAAAATAATGTAATTACTTTATAATGAGTACTCACTGAAAGTTTTACTGTAACTCTTTTTTTTATTATGAATAAAGTCATATTTTTTTATTCATTTATCCCATTATTCAGACTACCTTCCCCTCCCGCAGCTCCCAGTTACTCACTCTTCTCTCCATCACTTTATTTCCTCCCCAGCAAAGGAAGGAGGTCCCAAGGTCCCAAGGTGGCTTAGTTCAACATCCACTACAGGCATATCTGCTTTCCTTACACCCCTGACATCAACACAGACTCAGGTATTTCTTTGGAGAGAATGGGCTCCAAGGTGCCAGTCAAAGGGGTTTCAGATCCGAAGTTGTTCATGGGTTGTGGTGTGCAGCTTGGACATGCTAGCTTTTTTTTTTTACATCCCCTGATTATTTTTCTGGGTTTGTGATACCTTGTTCAGTTGGATATTTTCCAAATCCATCCATTTACCTGCAAATTTTGGGATATCATTTTTTTCTTACTGCTGAGTAGTACTCCATTGTATAGATGTACCACAGTTTGTTAATCCATTCTTCAGTTGAGGGGCATCTAGGTTGTTTCCAGCTTCTTGCTATTACGAATAATTCTGCTGTGAACATAGTAGAGCTAATGCCTTTGGAGTGCAATTGTGCAGCTTTAAGGTATATTCCCAGCAATGGTATTGCTGGATCCTTGGGGAGATTGATTCCCAGTTTTCTGAGAAACTGCCATGCTGCATCCAGAGGGGCTGAACAAGCTTATACTCCCACCAACAATGGAGGGTGTTCCCCTTGCTCCACAACTTCTTCAGCATAGGCTATCATCTGTGTCTTTTATCTTATCCAATTGACAGGTGTAAGGTGGTATCTCAAAGTTGTTATGGTTTGCATTTCTCTGATAGCTAAAGATGTTGAGCACATTTTCTTGTGCCTTTCAGCTGTTTGTAATTCTTCTGCTGAGAATTCCCTTTTTAGTTCTTTTTTGATTGGGTTATTCAAAATTTTGGTCTCTAGTTTCCTCTGTCACTTGTAGGGTTGATGAAAATCTTTTCCCATTCTGTAGGCTGTTGATTTGTCTTATGGACTGTATCCTTGACTTTACAGAAGCTTATCAGTTTGGAGCTCCCACTTATTGACTGTTGTTCTTAGTGTCTGTGCCACTAGTGTTATATTTATGAAGTGGTGGCCTGTGCCAATTCGTAGAAGTGTATTTCCCACTTTCATTTCTATCAGGTTCAGAGTGGCTGGGTTTATGTTGAGGTCTTTGATCCACTTGGATTTGAGTTTTGTGCAGGGTAATAGGCTTGGATCTATTTGCATTTTTCTACACATTGCCATCCAGGTATGCCAGCACCACTCGTTAAAGATACTGTCTTTTTTCCACTGAGTATTTTGGGCATCTTTGTCGAAGATCAGTTGTTCATAGGTTTTTAAGTTAATGTCTGGATCCTGGTTTTTAAGTAAATGTCTGGATCCTCAATTCTATTCCATTGATCCACAAGTTTATTTTTATTCCAGTACTAGGCTGTTTTTTAATTATTGTAGCTTTATAGTATAACTTAAAGTCAGTGATGATGATGCCTCCTGAGGTTTTTTTTGTGAGCAAAATTATTTTGGCAATCCTGGCTTTCCTGTTGTTCCAAATGAAATTGAGTATTGTTCTTTCAAGGTCCAAAAAATATTGTGTTGGGATTTTAATGGGCAGTGCATTGAATCTATAGATTGCTTTTGGTAGAATTGCCACTTTTAGTACATTGATCCTACTTATCCAGGAACATAGGAGATCTTTCTATTTTCTGATATCCTCTTTAATTTCTTTCGTCAGTAATTTAAAGTTTTTGTCAATTACATCTGTTACTTCTTTGGTTATAGTTACTCCAAAGTATTTAATGCTATTTTGAGCAATTATAAAGGGTGATGTTTCCCTTATTTCTTTTTCAGCCCTTTTATATTTACTGTATTGGAGGGCTATAGATTTCTTTGAGTTAATCTTGTATACTGCTACCTTGCTGAAAGTGTTTATCAGCTGTAGAAGTACCCTGGTTGAATCTTGTGGATCACTTACATGTACATTCGTATCATCTACAAATAGTTTCACTTCTTCTTTTCCAGTTTGTATCCCCTTAATCTTCTTTCGTTCTCTTATTGCTTTAGCTAAAACTTTGAGAACTATATTGAATAGATAAGAGGAGAGAGGACATCCTTGTCTAGTTCCTGATTTTAGTGGGATTGCTTTGAGTTTTTCTCCATTAAGTTTGATGTTGGCTGTTGGCTTCTTGTTAACCACCTCAATTATATTGAGATGTTTTCCCTGTATTCCTGATCCTTCTAGGACTTTTATCATAAAGGAGTGTTGGATTTCGTGAAAGGCAACTAAGGATCTAAGGATATGATCATGTGTTTTTTTCCGTTCAGTTTATTTATACGATGGATGACATTTATGGTTCTTTGTATGTTGAACCATCCCTGTGTTTCTCGGATGAAGCCTACTTGAACATGGTAGATGATATTTTTATATGTTGTTCGACTCAGTTTGCCAGAATATTGTTGAGAATATTAGCATCAATACTCATCAGGGAAATTGGTCTGTAGTTCTCCTTCTTTGTTGTGTCTTTGAGTGGCTTGGGTATTAGGGTAATTGTGGCCTAATATAAAGAGATTGACAATATTCCTTCAGTTTCTACTGTGTGAAACATTTTGAGGAATAATGGTAATAGTTCTTTGAATGTCTGGTAGAATTCTGCACTGAAACCATCCTGACCTGGGCTTTTTCACTTGGGAGGCTTTTAATGACAGCTTCAATTTCCTTTAGGGTTATAGGTCTGTTTAGGTAATTAATCTGATCTTGATTTAATTTTGTTAAGTGGTACTTGTCCAAAAAGCTGTCAGTTTCTTCTAGATTTTCTAATTCTGTGGAGTATAGATTTTCAAAGTATGACTTGATAATTTTCTGGGGTTCTGTTGTTGTGTCCCCCTTTTCATTTCTATCTATCTTGTTGACTTTCTCAAAGAGCCAACTCTTTGATTCACTGATTCTTTGTATTTTTGTTTGTTTGTTTCAATTGTATTGATTTCAGTTCTAAGTTTGATTATTTCCTGCCGTCTACTCCTTCTAGGTGAGTTTGCTTCTAATAGTTCTAAGGCTTTCAGCTGTGCTGTTAGTTCCCTAGTATGCGATTTCTCTAGGTTTTTCATATAGGCATGTTGTGCTATGAATTTTCCTCTTAAGACTGCTTTCATTGTGTCCCAGAAGTTTGGGTATGTTGTGGATTCATTTTTATTAAATTCTAAGAAGTCTTTGATTTCTTTCTTAATTTCTTCCTTGTCCCAGAGGTGGGTCAGTTGAGTGATGTTTAGTTTCCATGAGTTGATAGGCTTTCTGTGATTTTTGATGTTGTTGAACTCTAACTGTAGACCATGGTGGTCTGATATGATACAAGGGATTATTTCTAAATTTTTGTATCTACTGATATTTGCTTTATGACTAATTATGTGGTCAATTTTAGAGAAAGTTCCATGTGACACTGAGAAATATGTGTATTTCTTTGCCTTTGAGTGGAAACTTCTATAAATATCTATTAAATCCATTTGTATCATAACCTCTGTTAGACAACTTATTTCTCTGTTGAGTCTCTGTCTGGTTGACCTATGCACAGGTGAAAGTGGGGAATTGAAGTCTCCCACTATAAGAGTGTAAGAATTGATGTGGGATTTGAGCTTTAGTATTGCTTCTTTTACATAGATAGGTGTCCTTATATTAGGGGCATAAATATTCGGGATTGAAATCTCCTCTTGCCCAATTTTTTTCTGAGATGAAGAAGTAGTGTCCATCCTGGTCTCTTTTAATTGATTTTAGTTGGAAGTCCACTTTGTTCAATATTAGGATGCTACCCCAGCTTGTTTCTTATGCCCATTTGATTGGAAAACCTTTTCCCAACCCTTTACTCTGAACCTGTGTTTGTCTTTATGGTTGAGGTGTATTGCTTATGTGCAGCAGCAGGATGGCTTTCTTTTTTTGTATCCATTGTGTTAGTGTGTGTCTTTTCATAGGTGAATTGAGTCCATTTAAAATAAGGGATTTTAGTAACCACTGATTGATATTTCCTGTTAATTTTGGTGGTAGCTTGTATGTATTTCTTTTTTTCTGGGCTTTTCTTCTCTGGGAATATTGGTAGTTTGTAGTTTCATGGGTATATCTGGGATCTTTAGGTTGGAGTTTTCCCTCCAATGCTTTCTGAAGAGCCGAATTTGTAGATAGGTATTTTTTAAGTCTAACTTTGTCATGAAATATCTTGTTTACTCCATCTGTGGTGATTGCTAATTTTGCTGGGTATAGTAGTCTATGTTGGCAGCCATGCTCTTTTAGTGTCTGTATAACTTTGACCCAGGTCTTTTTGCTTTTATTGTTTTCATTGAATAGTCAGGCATTATTATGATGAGTCTGCCATTGGCCCTTTTCTTTTGCAGCTCTTAAAATTTTTCCTTGTTCTATATGGTTTGTTGCTTAATTATGTGGCAAGTGGTCTTTTTGGGGAGTCAGATCTCTTTGGTGTTCTGTTAGCTTCTTGTATCTTTATAGGCATTTCCCTTTTTAGGTTAAGAAAGTTATCTTCTATTATTTTATTGCACACATTATCTTTGCTTTTGAGCTGATATTCTTTCTTTTTTTCTTTTCCTATTATCTCAGGTTAGGTGTTCTCATGGTGTCTCAAATTTCCTGAATATTTTGTGTTATGGCTTTTTTGGTTTTATTGTTTTCTTTGACCGATGTATCTATTTCCATTATTGAGTGTTACACTCCAAAGATTCTCTCTTCCATCTCTTGGATTCTGTTGCCTATGCTTTCATCTGCAGTTCCAGCTCTTTTCTCCAGATTATCTATCTCTCCCTTTTCCTCCTTTTGTGCCTTTTTTATTGCTTTTCTTTTAATTTTTAGTTACTGAAATGTTTCTTTAATTTTTTGATTTTCCTTTTTTGGTTTTCTTTCAAGGATTTGTTCATCTCTTTCAGTTTTTGGTTTGTATATTATTTTATTTCTTTAAGGGAATTTTTCATGTCCTCTTTGAAGGCTTCAGTAATCTTCAAAAAGGTGTTTTTGCTGTTGTTTCCTTCTGTTTCTTCATTTTTCTGTTCAGGTCTTACAGTTGTAGAACCACCAATTTCTTCTGGTGTTGCCTTGTTGTTCTTTATATTCTTATATTTATTCTTATACTGTCCACGGCTTTGGTGGTCCACACTTATTCATCTCCTAGTCAGTTGTTGCTAGAGGGTTTTTGTGTCATCTGTCTATTCTGAGCAAGGTTCCATCTCTGAATCTGCTCTGGGCAGCGGTCCACGTTTCAGTGTCCTTTGTCAGTGTCTGATGATTCAGTTCACTCTGGAAACTGGACCCAGCCAGGCAAGATAGGGGTCCCTAGAGGAGGCCCCTCACAGCTACAGCCTAGGGGCCTGTCTGTTGGCAGAGCCTGAGATCAGACCCTAGGGTGTGACCCCAATCCCGGAGAGGAATTCTTCAGATGTGTGGCCCAGGAGCTGGACTCTGCTCACCTCTGACTCAGCTTGGATGGGGGGGTGGGGTCAGAGTTACAAAGTCCTCAGTCCTTCCTGATACTTATTTGTAATGGTTTTTCCACCTGAGTTTTGTTTTTTTCTAAATCCCACACCCCTGGCCGGCCTTAGCCTTCTTAACGGTAGCATTAGCAAGCATGCAGCGCATGCTTTGCCTTGTGTAAATTCTTCAGAGAAAACTTCAAAATGAGCTATTAGCCCTCAAACTTGAGTGGGGTTTTTTAAAAGCTGTTTTTATTCATTAAAGTGGAATCCCAATAGTATAACCACATTTTTTCTATCTTAAGTAATCTAAAAAATTAAAATGGGGGAAGGAGTCAGGATTGAGAGGGTGTTGGAAAGAGCCTCCTCAGATAGCGCCACCCTGTTGGCCAGTGAGTCACAGCAGCCTTGAAGTCCTTTTTAACTGAGCCTCCCAGACCATTACTCTCAGTCATTGGATACTGGAACTTTGGATAGAACCTATTTGCTGTCTAGGATTATGAGTTGAAGAAAAGACAGAGTTTTCTTCAAATGTATTTTTTCTAGTATTGACTTTCCATAAAAGAAAGAAAGAAAAGCCTGAGGACAAGATATTAAATCTCACCTTTGTGAAGGCATTCCTCTAGGGAGAAAATAGAATATGACTCAGAAATCAGGCATCTCAAGCAGGCCTTTGGTGAATCAGTTGATAGATGTCTTTTGTCACAAGTGCCCGATATGCTACCACTTAAGATGGGATCAATAGACATTAGCTACCAAGCAGAAAGTGGAGTTGACACTCTTACACAGAAGGTCCAGTCTGGGTTTCAGTCTAGTTGGATTGAGAGCAGCCCTTTCTGTACAAAGCTGGATTAGCAAAAGTAGCTGGATCCTTAGGAGCTTTGCATCTGTTTAAGCACGTGCATAAATACTCAGTTCTCACAGTTTTGGAATATAAACAGAACTGATCAGTTCTTGTTGCTACACTGAAATACCAAAGGCACTTAACTTACAAAGAGTTTCCTATGTTCTAACCTACCTTCAAACCCTTTCTTCTTGGATGTCAAGAATCGAAGCATATACAAGTTACTGGATGTACAATACAAGTGTCATTTTAGTCTTGGAAAGCATTTGCCTCAGCTATTTAATTTATCTTATTAAATTCCAAGTGTAACTTTTCACACATTCACACCTGTTCCCAGCTGAGAAAGAGTAATAGAAAAATTGGGGTATGTGAGTATATCAAAGGTAGATGGGTTGTTGGGCTGCTGTTGTCTTCATCCAGAGGAACGTAGATACCATCCTTTCTGTTAGCTGTGACCCACTGTCTTTTGCAACTGACATTTCTTCCTGCCTACTCTTTAGCTCTCCACTGTTTGTGTTCCCCCTTGTGATTTCCTCATCTCCTTCCACTTTCACTTCCAGAATTAGGGTACATCCTTGGCATCACCTTTCCTGTCAACGCACGAAATTTATCTTAACTTTGTCCATGCTTAGATGTGGAGACAGTTTCCAGAATGGACTTTAATGGAGTTGCTCACTTCTCATGATCATCTTTAAAATAGGCAGTGTACAAATGAAGACAGTATATGTTTCTTCTTATTAAAGGACTGACTACAAAAGGAATCCTTGCTGTTCAGCTTTTCTCAACAGTGCCCCTGCTTCTTAGGAAAGTGCTCTGGCATCCATGAGTCTATGATGCTCCGCTTTTGGAGGAATGAGAGATATGCTTGGGAGTTCAAATATAGCTGTGTGGAAGTGTTGTTCCCATTGTATGTAGACTGTGCTTTGCAGGGTCAGCCCTGTAGCCAAGTGTTTCTGTACTCCAGAACACCTCATCCCTTTGTTCTCTTTCCTCAATTAAGAAAGAAAAGATATCAAAATAAGTAATAGTCTGGCACTGAGACCATCACAGACCCAAATAGGTGATGTTATGTTATTTCTATAGAAACAACAGTAAAAGAAATAAGCATAACACTTGCCTTCAGAGGAGTCAGTTATTCCGTTTTAGAGTACCAGGGCCATAGTAGACATTTTTTTTTAAGTTAACAAAGAGTAGATAATCTTTCAATGCAAATCTTTATATAAAGGCTTGGGTGTTTTCTTAGGTAAAATCATGCTTTGTTAAAAAATAAAGTTTAAACAAGTTGTCTTAAGTGCAGCCTTGGAATTACACAGATTATTATATTTCTTTAAATACATGGTTTTCATACACAATGTTTCAATTCTAGTATATGAACTGGACATCATTGTGCAAATGATGTTCATTGTGCACTTACTAAATGTCAAGCATTTGCTGTGCAGAAGTCACTGCCCTAGTATCTTGGAAGAGAAAATAGAAAACCAAGTAAATAAAGTAGCATGATAAATAAAGACAGCGTCAGGTGCTCAGAAGACAACAGACAAAGACTAACTGAAGAGAAGTTCTTATTAATTCTTAATTATGAAGATTTACATTAATACTTGAAGGGAAGCCAGGCATCATGACCTGCCTGTGATCCCAGCACTTGGGAAATGGAGGCAGAAGGATCAGGAATACAAGATCATCCTTGGCTACATAGTGAATTCCAGGTCAGAGTGGGCTATATGAAACCCTGCCACAAAACAAAACAAGACTTAAAGAATCAGTACTGTGATCCTAGTACTGCGATGAATAGATGGCCGATAAAAGGTTGAGAAATGTTGTTATGGGAATGTATCAGGTGTGAATCAGGGACATACGGCACAATTTGGTGTGTTTGTGCCATAGCACCAATGAGATTGGCATGCATGTTTAGTATTTTGCATGTGGAAGAAACATGAAACATTCACTGCCAGGTGCCACACAGTTTTATTTAGGAGGTTCAGAAATCTGGACAAGGTAGAGGAGGGGAAAAAGGAAGAAGCAAAGAGGAGAGAGCAGGAAAAAAAGAACCCACTGCAATGTGTTATATTCCTTTTTAAAGGAGCAGGTGGGCATACAGCCACACCAAGGGCCATGCCATGCCTGGGGGTGTGCCGGAGCACAGATGGGCTGGGGAGACCTTGATCATGCCCTGACATGGCGATGCTTGAGGTGCATGGCCAGTGGTGTCTGGAACACACCAACAATACATGCTACCATAATGCTCTGTTCACCTACCTTACACTCTTCTGCCATCTCAGACCAAGCCTGACATGCTCTGAGCATAATCTCCTGACTCCCAGATTTTGAACTCAAGACAGTGAGAAGTGCCAAGAGGTCAGAGGGCACTTGAAGAGGAAAAGTCAGGGATTTTTTTTCTTTCTCTGTTTTAGAATTTCTGTTTATGATCCTTCTGATGAGAACTTGATACTGTGATTCAAGTACCTCCTCTGCCCCTCTATACTTGGGGAATCATAATGACTTCACAGTTATCATTTTGGGAATGCCTCACTATACTTCTTCATTTTTTCCCAATCCTTTCTATACATCTGAAACACTTGAGAATCTCTTCATTTGAACCTTGGGAAGTGAATTCTGTTCCTGCTAGGTCCTTGTCTTTGAAAATGAGGCCTGTGGAGTGGGACTGTGCAATTTATGGGCCTCTGTGATCTAGAAACTTAGATTCTGTTCTGAAGACTGTGTGAAGCCACTAAGTTATGTCATTTTCATCAAACGATTATTTAAGATGGTCACTCTATATGTCATTTAAGTTAATGATTTGAGGGAAGCAGGAATAAGAATGAAAAAGGAAAACCAGCTGTGAAGCCATATAGGTTAGACAACATGGAACATGGCATGAGATAGAGAATTGAGTGAATCAACCTGAAACTGATTTGTCAAAGAGGAAATGTGAGACAGAAATGAGAGGTTTCTGATTTGAGCCACTGAGGAGCAATGAGAGAAGATAATTAAGGTTTGTTTTATTTTGTTTTGTTTGTATTTAGTGCATTTCATCTGTAGAAATATCCAGGAAAAAAAAAATGTCAAGAAAACAGTATGAAGTTCAAGAAACAAATTACGGCTAGAGATCTAAATCAATTTTATCAACATATAGGTAATCTTTAAAATAGGACAGAGTGTATATGGTCCCTATTATATTTTGGTTTTGTTGTATTAAAGAGAACTTAGGAGCTCCTGGCATTTAAAAGCCTTTAGAAGATATTTGAATACACGCTTTTCAGGGGATTTTGTTTGTTTTTGTTTTTTATTTTTGTTTTGAGATAAGGTCTCTCTATTCAGTCCTGGCTGTTCAGAAATTCACTGTGTGGACCAGGCTTACGTCAAACTCACGGACATGCTTCTGCTTCTGCCTCCCTCCCAAATGTTGCAATTAAAGGCATGAGCCTTCATGTCCTACTTCAATTCACATCTAAATTTCTCCCAGAATGTTGTAAAAGTAGTTTGGAAATTCAACTTGGAGAAAAAAGAAAACATGAAATTCTTCAGAAATCAAATATAAGTATACTGTTTTATACTTCAATCATATAGTAAGCTTTTGGGTAAAGGATAATATAACTCATATAAACATTGTAGTTTTGTTGGGGGTACTTATGAATTGACTGTAGAAATGAAGGATATAATTTATCTCCACATTTCAAACTTACGTCGGACCAATAGACCCCTGTTCAGCTAGTGAGGTCTTTTTAAAATATATTGTCTAACCTAATTGAGACATATGTTTGTGTTGATACATTTCCAGCCTAATCCAAATTAAAAGGAAAGCTTTTTAATTTTACCTTCTCTTTGTTCTAGAATTTTTTATTTAAAAAATTCAAAACATATCCACCAATATTCTCAACCTCCCTCCCCTCTTCCTAGTCCTCCCCCAGCTTCCCCTATCCCATCCCCCATCCATTTCTCAGAGAGAGTAAGGACTCCCAGGGTGAGTCAATACAGTCTGGCATATTCAGTTGAGGTAGGACCAAGCCCTCTCTCCCAGTATCAAGGCTAACCAAGGTGTCCCTCCATAGAGAATTGGCTCCTAGAAGCCAGTTCATGCACCAGAAATAAATTCTGATCCCATTGAAAGAGGTGCCACCAACTGCTCATGCCCTTCTACTATCATCCTTATTTGGAGGACTTAGTTTGATCCCATGTATTTTCTCCAGCTGTCATTTCAAGTGTTAGTAAGCTCCCAATAGCTCAGCTCAGCTGTCTCTATGGGTTTCCTCATCATGATATTGGCCCCTTTGGTCATATAATGTCTCCTCCCTGACTTCAGCTGGACTAGGAGCTTGACTCAGTGCTTAACTATGGATCTCTGTATCTACTTTCAACAGTTGCAGGATGAAGGTTGTATAATGACAATTCGGGTGGTCATTAATTTAATTATAGGGGAAGGCCAGTTTAGACACCCTCTCCACTATTGCTTAGAGTCCTGGCCAGGTCATCTTTGTGAGTTCTTGGGTATTTCCCAAGCACCAGGTTTCTCTCTAACCCCACAATGGCTCCCTGTATCATGGTATCTGTTTTTTTTTTATTCTCCCTCTCTGTCTCTCCTGCAACTGAACCATCCCATTCCCTCATGTTCTCTTCTCACCTCCCCTTGTCTCCCCCCCCCCATAGTCTCAATTTACTTAGGAGATCTTAGATATTTCTCCTTCCCTGGGGAATCCACGAATGTCTCTCCTAGGTTTCTTATTAAAAATTGTAAGATAAAATAACATAAAAAATGGCCCTGATGAGTTACCATTAATACAACCTATAAAATCCAAAGCACTCAGTAGCCTTGTAGTAAGACAAGTTTTGAAGTTTTCCTGTAGATCCTCTACAAATGGTCATCTTCAGGCTCTGGGAACATATAAATTTTACCACCTAGCCTTCCAGTTTGTATATTATAGCACTGAACTGTCACCCCTAGCATCCATTAGAATGATATTGACAAAATGTCTACTCCTATTGAACTAAGTACTCAATATGCCACTGTAGGTAAATTGTTGTATTCCCAGCTCGAAGGCTAGTCTATTGATTATCCACATGGCTTTGGCCCTGATGGAGGAGCCTTACTGCAGTTGCCTCCTGGGATATACAAAGTCTTTTTAAAAGTCTTAGATAGCAAAGAATCTTCTAAAACATTGCTTGTTAATGTCCTGTATATCTTAGTGCATTTTAATTCAAAGAGTAGTTAAGTATTAATTAATGATTTGGTCTTAAAGGTTTAAGACATTCTAATTTATATTATATTGTATAATAACATATGCATGTCTTTAATAAGAAAAGTTACAGTCACTACCCCCACCCAAGAACCCCAGATATTAACATTTTTTGTGAACAATGCTAGAGATTACTTATACATGCTTATTACATCTCTAATACTATCCCTTTTATACCTAAATATAATTCTAATGTTCATATTTTCTGCCAATTGGTTTGGTGATGATAATGCTTTTTACTTCAACTGTCTTGGAAATCTTTCCATATTGCCACCTGCCTCATTCTTTATAATAGGTGCAGTATGTTTCAGGAGTGTGGCATAGTTTAGCTCATTTATATCCGTATGGTAGATCACTGCACTTTTCCTATGAAGTAGCTTGAGCCGTAGGGCAAACAACATGTAATTAATATAAGCCTTTGTGAGATTATTTGTAACCAAGTGGGGCTGTGGGTTCAAACCTTGAGCTACACCAGGCTGCAGGCAAGAGAGATTCATTTAGACTACAAGGCTAAGCTGGGCCAGAAACTTCTTACTACAGAAGTTAGTGTCACAGTGAACATTCTATTATGTGTCTGTCTGTGTCCTTGTGAAATAGCATCCATTTAAAGAGGGTGAGATCATCATGTAAAAATAAAACAAGAAAATGTATACATTGTCTAAGGAGTCAAAATTACCTTTGTGTACAGTAAAGCAGAAATGACAAAACAAAATATCTAAGCAGTATTTAAGGACATTGACAGATTTCCCCTTGTGGATACTGTCATATTTCCACTTTGGGGAAACAGAAAACTCTCTGAAGTTTTCAAAACTTCTGATAATTGAAAAATCTTTAATGATTGGGGTTTTTACAGTACTTTATGTAGACAATTGGGAATATAGCTGATTTGTGGGGGTCTTTTAAATGTGCTTTTATCATCAAATACCTTTTTTATTATACATCTTAAAGAGTGATTTTTTTAAAAAGGTGGTACTATTCATTTAAACAGGCAGTCAATTACATGATAACAGGCAATGTCTTGGTTTTACATATGGACAAAAGGTTAGTGAAACATGAATTCTAGTTGTTACTAAGTGAAAACTCAAAGCCAGATATTGGGGGAAAGGCTGGAATATCAGAGAGAGGAAACAGGCCCCAGTCAGTTCTTACCAGCTATCTTCCAGAGTCCTCAGCCTGGCTTGTTGCTTCTACAGAATCTCCTTAAATATCTTCTTCACCCAGTTCCTTCACTTCCAGGCTCAACTCTGCATCATAATTCTAGCATTAAAATTAAAGGTGTGTGTTACTACTGTTTGGTAGTTTGGCCTTGAACTCACAGAAACACAGAAAGATCTCTGTTTCTGGAGTTATGGGATTAAAGCATAGGTGACCACTAGATCTTTTCCCTGGTGGGATTAAAGGCTTGAGTTACCACTCTGACCCTAGTGGCTTTACTGTGGGTGAATCAGTTCTCTGATATTTCACAATGATTTTATTAAATATAAAATAAATCACCACATTTTCCCTTTTGTGTCAAAATAAAAAAAGGTTATAACTAACATAAGGAAAACCATATACAATAGGTACAATAATTATATACAAACAATAACTACATGAATAATGTCTAGTCCATTAACAGTTCACAAATTCAAAGAAAATATTCCATTATTTATCCTACTTTGGTGAGTTCAAAGGATTGTACCTAATGCACTTTGTATCTAAGTTGTATTACTAATCTAAAACTATATTTTGATGTCTCTTAAACTTATACACTTTAACTTCTAAGTGAATTTCTTTTCTAAAACTGTTACTAGAAAATTGTAACTATCTCATCTTTAACTCCCTCAGAAACCCAAGAAGGCAATAATATTAGCTAATTAAACAACATAGGCAAGCAGGCAACTTCGAAAAATGTAAAAAATGAAACAGCTGGCTGCCTAGACAGTCACCCAAGGTTCTTCTGTATTGTTGAAGCATCCGTCCTTGGCCTACAGGCCTAGCATGTCTGACAGACTTCTCTGTGAAGAAGGATATTCTCAAAGACCTTTCTACTTAGTTTTGGCAAGGTTCAGCAATTCTTTTTTGTGTGTGTCTACTGCTTGTCCATTTTGAACATCATGCTGTCAGTAGTCAAGGCAGGAGTACTTTCTTGCCCAGTAGCTAACTTTTGTCACAAGGAAGGTCAACTCCATATGGAGTTTCTTTGATGTCCATAATCTTCTCTAAAGTATACTGGTGCTGCCAGGAGCAGGTGACCCACTGTCATAAAAATAATAAAGAACCTATGTTATTAAAATATCATAAATACCATATTCTTTGGATTTGTGAAGTGTTTGATGAAGAACTGTTCATCTAAAATATCCCTATTTGATCTTGAAAACATACTAAATATGGCTATAAGTTTGATTGTAATGTCTAAGTACTAACTTGCTTTTCTTTATATCCTAATTAGTTGATAATAATAACTTTCATAGACTAGCAATCTCTATTATTGTTTTGTTTATTGTGAAGTCCTAAAATAAGTAGCTATATCATTTGTTGACCAGACTGTGCATAACAGGAAAGTGCACAGTTTGTCTGAAGTCCTGGCTAGAGTAGTTGTGAAGCTGGTTCATCTCAGCTACCCACCTCAAAATTGTCCTGAGCAGTTTGTAATCCAAATCTGATCTTTGGTTGGTGTTTGTCAGCCTGGTGGCTTTGTCATAGTCCATGTGAAATCATCGTTTATGAGGCCCTGCCTTCCTTTGGATATTTCAAGTTGGAAATTAGGTATTGTCATGGATCACTACAGAAAACTGATAAGAGACTAAAACCCAACACACTGTACAAGAAACTAAATAAGACCTTTTTTCTAAAACTAATTAGTACTCTATATGAACATCGATATCATGACAAAAAGTTTAATATATATATACAATCTTATAAATTTTAAGATAAATATTTATTCAGCATAGGATTAGTAACAATAGAATAGTCTTTTATTTTTAGCTATTTTTCTGTCTCATATCAGGTTGCTCTTCTGATATGATACAAAAATTTTGCATTTTTATTTAACAAGTATGCTTGGGTTTAGAGAAGGAGAGAGCCACACTCCAACTCTAAAGCCAACTTTAAATTGTAATTAAACTGGGACTTCAACTTCTCTTTCAAATAAAGACATATAGAGACTCAGCAATGAGATTTTACTCTGTAGATTATACTAGTATCAATAGGTCCGATATTCCTTTGCTTGTAAATTTTTCTGGATATCCTCTCTTCTGCTTTAGATGTCTAGATGTCCAAGGTCTTTTAACTTCATGAAGACGGGTATTTTCTAGTTTTCTCTAAAGACAAAAGCAAACACCTGCTCCAACCCTTTATTTTTCTTACAATTTAAAGAATTGTAACATGGGTGGCTGAGCCATCAGTTGTTATTGGAACCTTGCTTTTAAAATTGGATGACGTCAGAACCTAGGAGAGGTCACAACAACATCAGAGTCCAGAGGGCATAGCTCTTAGGGACCAACATTTCCACAGTTTTTGATTTTATAAAAAATAAAAAGATAATTAATATGAATGAGAGGGGCATGTCTTCTGCAAGTGACCAGTGCTAGGTCAAGTTATTTGGACTAGCACATTTACCAGGTAGCTACTATGTTCCAGGAATCCTTACATCTCACTCTTATGTATATTATATAAAGAAAGCTGGGTTTATGTAGGAAGCAAAGGTATATGGATTGGACAGGAACAGAGTTGGTGGTCTCTTTGGGCTGCTTCAAGCTGTCTTAAGGGTACCATTTGTCTTTCTGGATGAGGAAAGATGTATCTTCCAGCAGTTGGTCTGCTGGTTTCTGTGGCACATTTCCTGTACTCCAGGTAAGGTCAAAACACTATATGATGAATTTCAAGTTGATCTTTGATTTTTCTGGAGCTTGAAAAACAAAAGCAAAAAAACCTCTGTCACTTCCCAAGGTGCTCTTACTAACTAAGAGATAGTATAGTGGTATAGTGCGAGTACTCTGCTATTAGGGGTTTGAAGGTCAGCTTAAGAGAAAAGGATATTATGCCCTGGTTGCGAGACCTCCAAAGAAACCACCAGAGACACAAACTCTCCAAAATGCAAGAGCAAGGTTTATTGAAAAATAGTACAAGCCATAGCAGAGACCTCGTCAAGCACACCACCACAGCAGAGGCCAGAGGAGGTGCCCACTCCTTTGCAAGCTCAAGTTTTAAAAGCAAAAGCCACAAAGTTACATCAATTAGGGGTCTCAGTATGGGTACAATTCTGAGAGGCTTGTTTTTAGGTGCTTTCCCGAATTCCTCTGTTATCCTAGTTTTCAGTTTGTTCCATTGTTTGTCAAACCTTTTTTGATAGACTATCTCCTGGGTTGGGACATTCTGACTTTGTACTTTTGTCAGTAGTTCTAAGAATTTGAAACTTAGGTCTGTTTCAAGATGGGGGTAGGTGCTTGCTTAAAATGGAGGTGCTTTCTTGGTTCTTCAAGGACAGAGGGAGAGAAAGGTTTGAAATTGGGACGTGTATAACCTTTAAATTAGGCTTTTTTTCTATATTTGAAATGAACCTTAAGGTAGCCATTTTTTATTTTCTTCCTTCTAAGGGACTCCATTGGCTAGTGACTGAGGATCCCTTATTGAGCTACACAATAAAGTTTGTGGGTGTCTGCTAGGTCTGGGGATGGGAAGAGGTTAAAATGTCTCATGTTTTTTGTTTACCTGGTACAGAGGTTAAACTGGCTCTGGTTCCTTTCTCCGGTCCTGAGGGTGGGGGTTTGGGGGTGGTCCTCTGTTTTACCTGTTACCAGTTCTAAAATGGCTCCTGGTTCCTTTTCTCTAGACCTCAGGGGATGGTGGTCAACTGAAAAACTTATTGAGCACAGGAAGGTCAGGTAACGGGGAGGAAAGGGGTGAGTTCTTGTTTTGTTGTACCCAGGTCTAGTAGACCCCCAAAGACCACCACAGAGCTGTACTCAATGCAAATGCATGAGGGTTTTATTGTTATGAACAGGTTCCAAAGGAACCTGAGTCAATAACCTTTTTCCAATGCAGTGGAGGGTTATCGGCCCCAAGCCCTGAAGGGAAGGGGGTTTTAAAGAAAAGCCTTTGGAAGTGGGGTACTGTTGTCTTGGCGTTCTAGGATTGGGCAAAGGGGTACAGGGTACAGTAGCTATTGGCTGAACTTTCTGGCATGATGCTGACTTTTGAATCTATTGGCTGTTAGTCGTACTCCCAGACCTGGGCCCGCCCTCAGGTGCCAAAGCTCTGAAGCAAAACTTTGTAAGGATAAATCCATGCCCTCACAGTTTACCTGTAACTGGTTTTAAGGTCGCTTCTCCTCTCCACTCCTTTCTCCTGGTGCTGCTGCTGAGAGATTACAAAAAGTGAGGAGGGGCCTGGGAGGTGGTAAGTTCTTTGTTTACCAGATTTCTGGGTTTTTCCATTCTGCCGGAGCAGTGACTGGAGGGTTAGTCTAGGGGGAGGGCTCCAAAATACCTTGGAGCCTTTTGTTTGACCGTAACTGTCTCAAATTTGGCTCTGAGAAGCAGGCTGGAATGGAAAACTCAAAGATGGAAATTTTTAGGGAAAGGTAGACATGAAATAGTTTCACCCTTCTGGAATTGAGAGCATGGGCACTGGTCTCTTCTGGGATCTGAGGGTACAGGGGCAAGGGAGGGATGAAGGGTTAAACTATTAAAATGTTATTACATGCAGGAACAGTCTGCACTAGCAGTAACCATACTAGAGTTTACTCATAGAAGTGGCCAGGCAATGCAAGGGAAGAGAATCCAGAGGAAAGAGAATGACCCCCCTCATGGCATTCCCCTATGAGAGAATAGGTGGGTACAGGTTTACATAGCCACACATAAGGTGTGAATATGGATGAAGGGTGGTGGTGCCAAGAGTGCCCAGAGTGCCCAGGTCGCAGGGATGCTACATGGGTTTACCCAGATGCTCCACCTGGGTCATGAATATAAATGAGAGGGGCGTGCTTTCCTCATAGTTATGTTTACCCGATAGCTACTACATGCCAAAAATCCTTACAAGGTGGACCCGGGATGTTTATGAAAGGTAGCTCAACAGGAACCTGGCAGCATTCCTCCATGGTTTGTGCTTCAAGCTTTTGCTTTAAAATCTTATCTTTGCTTTCCTTAATGATGGAAACAAATAAACCATATACATGTTCACATACATGTACATGCATATGCACACACACACACAAAGGACAAGATGGAAGGAACAAGAGTCATGTATTCCAATAAAGCATACAAAGCAGAATTGTTTTTCCTTTCTATGAGGGACAAAGAATGCTCAGTGATCTTAAACTACAGTAGAAGGTATCCAGAGAAACCTAAAAAGAAAAAAAGAAAAAAAAAAAAAAAAA
>PVIH01008936.1:0-30480 GCA_004025045.1 Sigmodon hispidus | reverse complement strand
TGGTAATTTTTAGGACAAAATAAAGAAAAAATAAAGTTGTAAAAAGTATTTTGCTCCAAGAACAAATAATTCTGATAAATAAATTCCGTCTTCAGAAATCTGACATTTATCTGCAAGTTCATTCTAACCTAAAGTTAGCATTCTCGATGGTTGGACTTGATTGTACATAGAGAAGAGAAGTGCCAAGATAACTGAGTAAATGGGTTGCTCTGCCCACTTGGAAGGTTGCTACCATTTACTCAGATTCTTACTGAGCTTGCCAATGTGAAAGAAATTGTCAATCAAAGATGATGATATAAAAATGAACTGAAGATTGAATTGAAAAGTAATTCTCTTTTCAAGTGGTTTGTAAATCTAGGTTTGGAATGAATGTCGTTAATGACTATAGCAGGGAGAGCTATATACCTGCTGATCACTGAAATATTATTACACATTAGTTTGATTTTTCCTGCTAACTCCTCATTTTTTCTTAACATGGTTTCATTACATGTTTTTAAATCTTACTGCTAACCCTTAACTATGAGTGCTTGCTTGAGGTTATAGCAGGATTTTAACTTATTTTTAATATATGTGTGTGTGAATATATATGTATCTTTATGGACAAGAGGAGTAATGCTGCTGTTTCTTTTTTCTCTTTTTGTTTTTGTTAGGCCACAGGAGGTTTTAAGTGGTGAAAATCAAGCCTGTATTACATGTGAAGAGCTTTTTACAAGCAGTATTCCTTAGATTGCCCCCAAAAAGAGCATTCACATAATGAAGCTTTGAAGTAGTCACACAGGCATTTATATTCTTTGTCTCTTGAATGACTAATTTTAATTTTTTCAAAGCTGCAACTCAGTTTGCTTTCAGAACCATTTAAGCTTAGCACATGATTTTGTTTTCCTCTAAAACCAAGGGCTCTTGATTATGAGTTGGAAGTTTGCACGTTGATTTTTGCAGACAGTAGATAGATAAGCTCCTCTCACATTTAGAGGCTTAGTCCATAGCTGGGTACATGATCTTTTGGAGATTCTCACCAGTGTCAGAGTAACAGTGATCTGTTTTGTGTGATATGACCTCTAATCTATGTGAGGGTGACACTCAGTGCTGGGGCCTGCTGAATGCTACCTGTTGAGCCTCACAACTCAGTGAGTGGCCTCTCTTAATACTTGTATTGGGTGCATGGAAAGAACTACTGTGACAGAGAAACAACTCTTTTGAATTTTCTATCTGAAATGTTCTTTTTCTCAGGTGTGTGTGTGTGTCTCTGTGTGTATGTGTGTCTGTATGTGTGTGCCTGTGTGTTTGTGTGTGTGTGTGTGTGTGTGTGTGTGTGTGTGTGTGTGTGTGTGTGTGTATGATTCCTATGCCGCCATCTTCTGGGAGAGGCCTGACCTGACTGACTGTTCAAAAATAATGCTTTCTACTCATGCCACTCTCTGATGTTTTCTTTATTTTTTTCACAGCACTTGTTCAGTGATGGCACTTTTATTTCTTATTATTTTCCTGGTAGAATACATGCTTTATAAAGATAGAGATACGTTATCCAGTGCTAGCCTTCTTATCTACTCCATGTTTGGCAATAAAGAAGTGCTCAGTAATTAGTTGAACAAACACATAATCTTGGTAAGTCTTTAAAAGAGGAAGCTCATCAAGCAAATTAAATGAAATTAATTAAAATCCCTGAACTATCTTTATAGGAACCATCGTAGCACTCAGGGACACATAGAAAGCATACTGAAAGTGACAACCTGTAGTGACATATACACTGTTTTTTTAAACCATAAATTTATCGCAGCAGGAAAAAAAAAGATGCTATATCCTAAAAATCTTTTTATTACAGAGGATGGATCATTCATAAAGGACTTTGTAGACATGAATGACTTATTTAAATTTAGTTATTAGAAAACTTCAAACCCCAATCTATAGAGCTTCTTAAATAATTCACAGACAGACAACTCAGTGAAGGTTAGGCTTGGGAAGTTTCCTTTGTATCAGGCCACTCCAGTCACTTTTCACATATTCTCTAATGCACTCCCAACAATAGGTAAAGAAATTAAAGTATGGAGATTAAATGATTTTCTACTGTTGTCCAAATAATAGATGGTAAAACCAAGATTTAAATCCATAAAATCTTCCTTCATAATGATTAAACAGAACAAGCATGTCATATTTCTGTGTGTTGTGTGTGCAAATGAGTACACGTGCATAGAGGCAGAGATTGATGGTGGGTGTTTTCATCAGTCATTTTCACCTTAGCTTTAGAGATGGGATCCCAGTGCTCACCAGTTGTCCATACTGGCTGGCCTTCAAGTGCCAGAGATCTTCTGATCTCTGCCCTCTCCCATGTGCTAAGATTATAGACACTCAATCACACCTTCGGATTCAGATTCATGCCCTCATGGTCATCCAGCAAGCACATCACTGACTAAGCCAGCTTCTTATCCCCCAGCGTCACATATTTCTGCTACAGTTAGTTGGGAATAGTCTAAACTCATAACTAAAAACTAACGTGTACTTTTTGAAAACAGTAGCCAACTTAAACTAGTGTCAGTGATGGAGTCTTTCTCCTAGATTTAAAGTCACCTGCCCTCTTATGCTTGAACAATGGGAACTTCAGGACAGACATCTCTGTTGAAGGTAAAGTGAGTGCTTTCTCTAAACTCCATAATAATGCCAAATTCTATAACCCCTGTAAATGCAATTAAATCATGAATGTCAAGTGATAAAACTCAACACATGGAACTGCATGTTACTTGCTAACAGAAATACAAGATTTCCATCCTTTTATGGATTGTAAAATAGAGGATAATTGCTGATGTAGATCACAGGGGAAATGGAAAAAATAGTAATAGAAGTAAAAAAAATTACTCTATAGTAAGCCAAGGAGAAATGGGATTGTTTTTAATCTGGAAACTTGGGATGTTATCTAAAAAGACATGGCATTCCTAAACAAATTCTGATGAATGATTATAATTTCAGTTGGCAAAACAACGACAAGAGGATTTCTTAGAGAATCACAGATACAAAAGTATGAAAATAATAGCAGGATTATGTTTAATATGCAATAAGCATGCTGCTGTTGCAGTCATTGCAGTCCATCTAATGTTCTTACCATGTCTTATTTTCTGGATATTCCTTTGCTAAGCAACTGCAAGAGTGGTGGACAATTTGGTGCAAGCTTGCTCAGCCTGGAAACAGTTGGATATTAAGGTCTTCAGAAGTGTCCCTTCCACTTTGGGGGCTGGATATAAATGGCTCTGTGTTTCTTCTTCTGTTCTGCAAGTAGTGGTTTCTGTGGGCATTATGAATGTGTTTCAGAGGCTGTGGTGGGACATTGTTGGCACTGGTGATGCTTCCTTATTTGTATTCAGAGTCCCTGATAGAACATGTTAGCGTTGAGGTTTCCTCCTTGACTCTTACATTGGCTATTACGTTGAACTTTTTCCATTGGCTCTTACACTGCTGACCCCCTAGTCTTGCTTAATGGAATCACTTCTCAAGATGCCCACACTCCCTTCTCTATCTCATACTTTACTTTTAAGGTGTGCTTCTGAAAGAGGGTCCACACACATCTCCAATTTATGAGAATAGCCCAAAAGATTCAATTGCCAAAGTCTCAGAAGAGTGAAAGACTTCAGCCAATATTGATGTTTACTTGTAAGTTGAAGGATATAAGTCTTGACACAGAGAATTCTAGTCACTGTTTCAACTTTCCAGCCTTTTCTAAATATACTTTACTCAGATTACCAAATGAATGAGCAGTACCCATGGGAGCATCTCTTACCAAAGGGAGATGTTTAGGTACTACATGTTTATGTTAATGTGTTATAAATACAAAGGGCATAATTTCCATAAACTAATAGATTATATTTTGTTTACTATAAGTGGTTCTAGACAGATTATACTCTACAAAAGTGTACATCAAATTAGGACTTTTCCTGTTGTAAATACAGTGTGTTTGTCAGAAGGATAGTCATGTTTATAAGTAGCTTTGCCCTAGTCTCTCTTCTTTTCTAGAATTCTGTAATAAAAAGTAAATGTTTACCTGCCTGCTGCCTTCTCCCTTTCTCATATATATACTCACAATTTCAAAATCACAGATCCAAGTGTCCTGGTTAGCTTCATGTCAACATGAGACAAACTGGAGTTATTAAGGAAGAGAGAACTTTGGTTGGGAAAAAATCCCCCATCAAATTGATTGGTTGGCAAATATGTGGGAGAATTTCTTAACTAATAACTGATATAAGTGGGCCAGCCCATTTTGTGTAGTGCCACCACTGGGCAGGTGGTCCAGGATATATAAAAAAGCAGCCTGTTTAAGCCACAAGTAAGAAGCTAATAAGCAGCAGTTTCTATGGCCTCTGTTTCAGTTCCTGCCTTGAGTTCCTGCCCTGACTTCCCTACATGTTGGGCACTGATATAGAACTGTAAACTAAAGTGAACCAGTTTCTTCCCAAATTGTTTGTAGTTATGGTATTTGATAGTAGGGACTCTACTAAGATACCAGATAACTGCTGTTCTTGGGAATGGTCAAGTCAACTTATAGTTTCACCTTTTCCTTTTGACTTACTTTTTTCAGTTTTAGAATTTCTGGCTGTGACACATGTTAGCTGTGAGGTTTCGATCAGGTTTCTCAGTGTCTCTGAGCCCCTCACTACAGTGGTAAGCAATGAATCCTGAGTCTCATTTCATAGAACCATTGGGAGGAGTAAGTTAGCAGCTTTGTGGAAATGGTAGGCAAGTTGTAGCACATGATATGGATTTAGGTGTTTTACTTGTAGCCCCATTCTATCCTGTTTATATTTGTAATTGCTAAAGATTCTCACACATGTAATATTGGAACAAAATGAAATAAATGTATAAAAGTAAAATAGGAGAACCCATAAATCCTGTACACTGATGACATGATTATGTAGCAAATCCTTATGGATATGCAGAACAGTGACTGAACAGACAAATGAACAAATCAGTGTCCAGTAACAAGGCCTGAATACAGAAATAAACTGATCTCTCTATATCAGCAGCAAAATGGCCACAAAAATCAAATTACAAGTATCATATCCAGTTGTTCCAGAGTAAAGTTCCAAGTACCTAGACATATTTTTAAAGTACAGAAAACTCAGACCCCTGTCCAGAGCAGAGTCAGGGGTGAGCAAATTCCTGCTCCTGGGCAGCCAGGCTGGAGAATTCCTCTCCAGGATCGGGGTCACATACAAGGGTCTGATCACAGGCTCTTGCCAGCAGACAGGCCTTGGTGTTAGCTGTGAGATACCTCATCTAGTAACCTCTAAAATAAGGGACCTCACACAGCCAGGCACCTGCCTCCAGGGCAAACTGCATCATCACAGAGGACTGAGGCCTTTGAAAACACAGACCCGTATCCATAGTGGAGTCAGAGATCAAGCAGACACTTGATCAGAGCAGACAGGAGACACACAAGCTCTCTAGCTACAACTGACTAGAAGCTGACTAATTGTCAACCACTGAAGCCGTGGGCAAATGCCAGTGCAAGAATACATAGAACAATATAAAGAACAACAAGGCAACACCAGAAGAAACTGATGGTTCGACAGCTACAAGACCTGAACAGAGAAATGAAGAGGAAACAGAAGGAATCAACAGCAAAATCACCTTTATGAAGATTATGGAAGACTTAAAAGAGGATATAAAAAAAATTCCCTTAAAGAAATAGAAGAGAATATAAACAAAAAATTGAAAGAGATAAACAAATCCTGGAAAGAAAACCAAGAAAAGGAAAACTAAAAAATGAAAGAAACATTCCAGGAACTAAAAAGTGAAATGGAAGCAATTAAAAAAAGGCAAAAATGAGGCAAAGATGGAAGTAGAAAATCTGAATAAAAGAGCTGGAACTACAGATACAGCATAACAAATAGCATCCAAGAGATGGAAGAGATAATCTTTGAAGTGGAAGGCTTAATAATGGAAATAGATACACCAGTCAAAGAAGACACTAAAACGAAAACAGCCATAATACAAAACGTTGAGGAAATTTGGGACACCATGAAAAGACATAACCTGAGAATAATAGGAATAGATGAAGGAGAACAATTCCAATTCAAAGGCAGAGATAATGTATTCAATAAAATCATAGAAGAAAACTTTCTGAACCTAAAAAAGGAAATGCCAATAAAGATACAAGAAGCTTACAGAACACCAAATAGATTTGACCCCCCCCAAAAAAAAGTCTGATCGCCACATAAAAATCAAGCCACAAAACATACAGAACAAAGAAAACTTTTAAGAGCTGCAAAAGAAAAGGACCAACTTAACTATAAAGGCAGACACAACAGAATAACACCTGACTATTCAACGGAAACAACCAAAACAAGAAGGTCTTGGGCAGATGTTATACAGACACTAAAAGAACATGGCTGCCAACCTAGAATAATATATCCAGCAAAATTATCAGTCACCATAGATGGAGTGAACAAGATATTTCATGACAAAGTCAGACTTAAACAATACTTATTTAAAAACCCGGCCCTTCAGAAAGCATTGGAGGAAAAACTCCAACCTAAAGATCCCAGATACACCCATGAAACCACAAACTACCAATAATCTCAGAGAAGAAAAGCCCAGAAAAAAGAAATACATACAAGCTACCACCAAAAATAACATCAATCAGTGGTTACTAATATCCCATATTGTAAATGGACCCAATTCACCTATGAAAAGACACACATTAACACAATGGATACAAAAAAAGAAGCCATCTTTCTGCTACACATAAGAAACACACATCAACCATAAAGACAAACACAGGTTCAGAGTAAAGGGTTGGGAAAAGGTTTTCCAATCAAATGGGCATAAGAAACAAGCTGGGGTAACATCCTAATATTGAACAAAGTGGACTTCAAACTAAAACCAATTAAAAGAGACCAGGATGGACACTACTTCTTCATCTCAGAAAAAAATTGGTCAAGAGGAGATTTCGATCCCGAATATTTATGCCCCTAATATAAGGACACCTATCTATGTAAAAGAAACAATACTAAAGCTCAAATCTCACATCAATTCTTACACTCTAATAGTGGGAGACTTCAATTCCCCACTTTCACCTGTGCATAGGTCAACCAGACAGAGACTCAACAGAGAATAAGTTGTCCAACAGAGGTTATGATACAAATGGATTTAATAGATATTTATAGAAGTTTCCACCCAAATGCAAAGAAATACACATATTTCTCAGTGCCACATGGAACTTTCTCTAAAATTGACCACATAAGTGGTCATAAAGCAAATATCAGTAGATACAAAAATTTGGAAATAATCCCTTGTATCATATCAGACCACCAGGGTCTACAGTTAGAGTTCAACAACATCAAAAATCACAGAAAGCCTATCAACTCATGGAAACTAAACATCACTCAACTGACCCACCTCTGGGACAAGGAAGAAATTAAGAAAGAAATCAAAGACTTCTTAGAATTTAATAAAAATGAATCCACAACATACCCAAACTTCTGGGACACAATGAAAGCAGTCTTAAGAGGAAAATTCATAGCACAACATGCCTATATGAAAAACCTAGAGAAATCGCATACTAGGGAACTAACAGCACAACTGAAAGCCTTAGAACTATTAGAAGCAAACTCTCCTAGAAGGAGTAGATGGCAGGAAATAATCAAACTTAGAACTGAAATCAATACAATTGAAACAAACAAACAAAAAAAAAATACAAAGAATCAGTGAATCAAAGAGTTGGCTCTTTGAGAAAGTCAACAAGATAGATAAACCCTTATCCAAACTAACCTAAAAGCACAGAGAGTATCCAAATCAACCAAATCAGAAATGAAAAGGGGGACATAACAACAGAACCCCAGAAAATTATCAAGTCATACTTTGAAAATCTATACTCCACAGAATTAGAAAATCTAGAAGAAACTGACAGCTTTTTGGACAGGTACAACTTAACAAAATTAAATCAAGATCAGATTAAATACCTAAACAGACCTATAACCCTAAAGGAAATTGAAGCTGTCATTAAAAGCCTCCCAAGTAAAAAAGCCCAGGTCAGGATGATTTCAGTGCCGAATTCTACCAGACATTCATAGAAGAATTAACTATCATTACTCCTCAAACTGTTTTACACAATAGAAACTGAAGGAATATTGCCAAACTCTTTATATTAGGCCACAATTACCCTAATAACCAAGCCACTCAAAGACACAACAAAGAAGGAAAATTACAGACCAATTTCCCTGATGAGTATTGATGCTAAAATTCTCAACAAAATTCTGGCAAACTGAGTCGAACAGCATATAAAAAATATCATCCACCACGTTCAAGTAGGCTTCATCTGAGAAACACATGGATGGTTCAACATACAAAAAACCGTAAATGTCATCCATTGTTTAAATTAACTGAAAGGAAATAAACCATATGATCCTCTATTTAGATGCTGAAAAAGCCTTTGAAAATTCAACGCTCCTTTATGATGAAAGTCCAAGATATCAGCAATACAGAGAAAATATCTAAATATAATAAAGTTGATTTACAAGAAGCTGACAGCCAGCACCAAACTAAATGGAGAAAAACTCAAAGCAATGCTACTAAAATCAAGAACTAGAAAATGTTGTCCTCTCTCCCCTTGTGTATTCAATATAGTTCTCTAAGTTTTACCTCAAGCAATAAGAGAGCGAAAGGAGATTAAGGGAATGCAAATCGGAAAAGAAGTTAGTGAAACCATATTTGCAGATGAAATGATTGTATACATAAGTGACCCACAGAATTCTTCCAAGGAACTTCTATGGCTGATAGACACCTTCAGCAATGTAGCAGAATACAAGCTTAACTCACAGAAATCCATAGCCCTTCTATACACTAAAGATAAAAGGCCTGAAAAAGAAATAAGGAAAACATCACCTTTTATAATAGCTGCAAATAGCATTAAATACCTTGGAATAACTAGAACCAAAGAAGTAACACATCTATTTGACAAAAACTTTAAATCACTGAAAATAGAAATTGAAGAGGATATCAGGAAGTGGAAAGCTCTCCCTTGTTCCTGGATTGGTAGGATCAACATAGTAAAAATGGCAATTCTACCAAAGGCAATCTACAGATTCAATGCACTGCTCATTAAAATCCCAACACAATGTTTTGCATACTTTGAAAGAACAATACTCGATTTCATTTGGAATAACAGGAAAGCCAGGATTGCCAAAACAGTTTTGCTCAACAAAAGAACCTCAGGAGGCATCACCATCCCTGACTTCAGGTTATACTATAGAGCTACAGTAATAAAAGCAGCCTGGTACTGGCATAAAAACAGACTTGTGGATCAATGGAATTGAATTGAAGATCCCAACATTAAATTAAAAACCTATGAACACCTGATGTTTGACAAAGAGTCCCAAAACATTCAATGGAAAAAAGATAGTATATTTAACAAATGGTGTTGACATAGCTGGATGGTAATGTGTAGAAATATGCAAATAGACCCAAGCCTGTCACCCTGCACAAAACTCAAATCCAAGTGGATCCAAGACCTCAACATAAACCAGCCACACTGAACTTGATAGAAAAGAAAGTTGGAAATACCCTCCTACAAACTGGCACATGTGACTACTTCCTAAATATAACACTAGTAGCACAGACACTAAGAACAAAAATTAATAAGTGGGACCTCCTGAAACTGAGAAGCTTCTGTAAGGCCAAGGACACAATCAGTAAGACAAAATGACAGCCTACAGAATGGGGAAAGATTTTTACCAACCCTACAAGTGACAGAGGATTGATCTCTAAAATATATAGAGTACTCAAGAAACTATAGGCCAAAACTCTTAATAAACCAATTAAAAAATGGGGTTCAGAACTAAAAATGGACTTCTCAGCAGAAGAATTACAAATGGCTGAAAGGCACATGAAAAAGTGCTCAACATCTTTAGCCATCAGAGAAATTCAAATCAAAACAACTTTGAGATACCACCTGACACCTGTCAAATTGGCTAAGATAAAAGGCACAGATGACAGCCTATGCTGGATAGGTTGCGGAGCAAGGGGAACGCTTCTCCATTGTTGGTGAGAGTGTAAGCTTGTTCAGCCACTCTGGAATGCAGTATGGTGTTTTCTCAGAAACCTGGGAATCAATCTTCCCAAAGATCCAGCAATACCACTACTGGATGTATAACCTAAATATGCACATTCACACTCCAAAGGCATTAGCTCAACTATGTTCACAGTAGCATTATTAGTAGGGAGAACCTGGAAACAACCTAGATGCCCCTCAATTGAAGAATGGATTAACAAACTGTGGTACATCCATACAATGGAGTACTACTGAGCAGTAAGAAAAAAATGATATCCCAAAATCTGCAGACAAATGAATGGATTTGGCAAATATTCTCCTGAGCTAAATGTCACAATTCCAGAAAGAGAAGCAGAGGATGTACTTACTCATTAGTGAACTTTAATCAAAAAGCAAAGCATACTCCAGCTGCAAACCAGAACCACTGAACAGCTTAGAATCTAAAACACCTTGGAAGGGCACCTTGGAGCCCATTCCCTCCAGAAGAACACCTGACCCAGTCTTGATGTTGGGTTAGGGGGACAGATCTGTCTGGAGTGGATACTGAACTAAGCCACCTTGGGACCTTGGGACCTCCTGCCTGCCCTTCCTTGGGAGGAGATAAAATGATGGGGAGAAGAGAGTGTGACTGGGAGGTACAGAAAGAGGAGCGGCGTTTGAGCAAGGGGATACATGGATAAAAAATATGACTTTATTCATAATAAAAAATATTAAATCTGCAAGTTGAAAAATCCATCACACAATAGAACAAAGATAAGGTCAATAATTAGCATAAAACAAAACAAAATGAAAAAAGAAAAAAGATGTATATAATGTGTAAAATGCAAACACCAAAAAATATGAGAGAAATTAGACAAGTTCTTCGTGATGCAAATGTATTTCTTGTGACTATATTGGCAAATCCAATATTTTTTTTTCCAGATTGACCTTTAGATTCAATTTAATGTAGCCAATAAACTTACTTTTAAATATAACTAGATCTTCAACTGTATAGAAAGAAAAAACTAAACAAGCTTGGACTTGCTGTTAATCTTTAGTAATCAAAAGAGTATTTTATTGATTTTTTTTTAAACCCTCAAGCTCCAGCTTCGAAGATTGTCTCTCAAGTTTAGAAAGGGAGGCTGTACTACCCAGCAAAGGGAATCTACTTACATGGGAATATATCGATAAATCTGCTCAGACTGTGCTCTTTAGTCATAGTCTTTATTGTAGAGTACAGCTCCCTGCTGTTCTCTCTTTGTTCTACATTGCTCTATCTTGCTCTACAATCTTCTCCCTAGTCTCCCCAGTTGACAGTCTTTATACACAATCAGAAATTCTCTGGCCAAAGCAAGGTCACAAGGCTTAAATTCTTTCAGAGTCATAAAGGCAGAGTTTATACCAGACACTGACTCTTAGGCTTTCTTTATACCTCAAGGAGGAAGTGAATTGTAAAAGCCTCAGTGAACACTTAAAGGGAACAGGGTCAAATAAGAGGGAAAGAGACCTTAAATCAATTAGGGAAATCTAAGAAGGGAAAAGGAAGAATTCATGTGTAATACTGCATTCCTAAGTATGACTAGATAATAAGCCAATTAATAAACCAGTGTGAAAACAAGCACAAAGCGTTAAGGGCAGAGCTATTAACCATGGCAACATATGGCTCCAAGGCCACAGAAGAGGGAGTGGAGAGGGGGAAGGGCAGTGCCCAGATGGAACAACTATTGAGACACAGATTTTGCAAGTGAGCAGTTGACATCCTTTTCTTAGTGTGCTTTGTGTTAGTAATCTTGGTAAACACCTACAAATCTAACCATGTGCATAGCTGTAAATGTTTAATATGATCTATTTACAAAGGCCTTTTTTCTATTTTGAACTTATTCGGAAGTAAACATGAGCTATACATGTATAGTTTATGTTAGTCTGAGTAAAAGGAACAAAGCAGGCTTTCAGTGTCTACAGTCTTGTGGGACAATGGATCTAGCTATGGAGGATGTCCTAGTATATATTCTATACATAAACATTATACAGCTAAATGAAAAACTTTCCTTCTGACCACACATAAATATGTATGTACCCATTAAATTATCAATCACACTTAGAGAAGTTCTTGGAAAATGAACCCCAAATTAGTACAAATGGAAAACTACAATTACACACAAGAAGTTCATCGCAGGAAATAGTTAATACATTCAAAAACACTCCTTGAGTTTTGGCTTTAACTCCACTGGAGCCCTAGGCTGTGACGGGTCAGCCTAGTCGATGCCAGTTGAGTTCCTATGTCATATTTCTGCATCTCACAGCATTGATGTAAGAAAAAAGACAAATGAACACTGAAAAAAAGTGTTGATCAAGGAATAGTCCAAAAGTAGATCCACACACATGCTTATGTAGTGTCATTTGAATGTAGCACTTCCTCCAGGGAACCCACCACCCCACTAGTGGTTTGGGAGATAATATGGTTTTGCAGGATGAGTTAGGTCATTTCAGGTGTTGCCTTCAAATAAATTAAGGTAAATTTCTCGAGACTTGCAGGTTTTGCAAGTGTGAGTTGTTCAGAGAGTAAGTCCAATTCCAAAACTGTTCTCTGGCTTCCTCCCTCAAAATGGAATTTTTCTCCTATATCCATTCTTAATATTGTGATATTATTCACCATCTACCATGAGTCCCTTAGCACAGCTGAGCTGATACATATCTCATACTTTTGAGCCCCTATAATTATTTAAGCTAGTAAACCTCCTTTATAATAAAGTTACATAAGCCTTATTTTATAATAAAGTTACCCAGCTTCAAGTAGTTTGTTATAGCAATAGAAAATATAGTAGAGTAATAGGATCAATTGATTTTGGACCATGGAATTACCATGAAGAAAGCAAGTTGAAGAAGTGTTAATAGGACAGCTGAAACCAGAAAGAAAGAAGGAAAAGAAAGGGAAGGGGAGAAGAGAGGGAAGGAGGGACAGAGGGAGGGAGAGAGAGAGAGAGAGACAGAGACAGAGACAGAGAGACAGAGACAGAGAGAGAGAACGAGAACAGAAAACTAATTTGGGTTGTTACATAGAATAAATGCAAAATGGTAAGTTTTAAAAGATCTGCCAGGAGTGGAGACTGAACTAAGCAATATTAGGTCAGTGGGACCATGGGACTGTCTGCTGCATGCCCAGGGAGGGGATGGGGAGTTGTGGAGAAGAAAGAATGACATGATGTGGTGGGAGGGGGAAGGGACCTTGAATAAGGATATACAAGGATAGAAAGTGACATCTTTGTTAATAATGATAATAATAAAAGAAAAAGATCTCCAAGAGAAACATGTACTTAGGTTTTACTAGGCAAGGATTGTTTTTTAGGGTGTGGAAAATAGAAGTATGTAATGAGAAGTGACTTTATATGTGATACTTCATCTTGTTCCCTAAGTAGGATACAGTTTTCAAGTTAACATTGTACATTAGAAAATACCAATAAGAAAATAGGAAAGAAGGGGTTAGGGTATAGCAAAGTGATAAAGTGCCTGCTTAACATACACAAGATTCTGGATTAATCTCCAGCACACATATACAAGCATCCCAGCACCGTGTGTGTGTGTGTGTGTGTGTGTGTGTGTGTGTATGATGGTTCAATTTATTAAAAATCAAAATTGGAGCTCCTTCAAATACTCGTCTGTAGGAAAATAGATAAACTGATTCCCAAACAGAACTCAGTAATATCTACTGATATCTGATCAATGTGAATGAACTTTAAAATCTTCATATTAAATGAAAGATTCAAACACAAGAGTCTGTGCTACACAGTTCTTTCTCTAAGAAGTGAACAGCAGATAGAAATTGTCTAAGATCATAAAAATGGGAAGCATAACTACCCACAGGCTGAGAATTGTCTAACGAGGACCAAGAGGAAACTTTCTAGGGTAATAGCTATAATTTCATTAGAGTGGCGATAAATTAATTTATAGTTACCAGAAAACACTAAAATTTGTGTTTCAGTTATATAAATTTTACCCTAAATTTCCTAAAGGAAATAAGACAGGCTAGAGAACTGGCTCAGTGGTTAAGAGTACTTGCTGCTGTTACAGAGCACTGAAGTTTCATTCCCAGCACTCATGGCAAGCACTTTACAATGGCCTCTAACCAATTAGCACCAGAGGACCCAGTGCCCTCTTCTGGCCTCCGTGGACACTGCACTCATGTGCATACACACTCAACCCACAAACACACTCATATACATAATTAAAAATAATGGCAAGAAAAAATAGACAAGACATAATAACTTTTTTGATAACTACTCATAGTGAAGGGTAGAGTGTAGGCTGTGTAATCCCTCTCTGGCATAATGGTCTTGTGTGACTGGCCCTGTGCCTGCCTTCCTCTCAGGTCCATTCCATTGCTACTGTCTGAAGTAAGCAAATTCTTGGTATCTTCATTACATTTTATATAACTTTCTTTTTCTCTCTCTTTATATTTTTTCACTAAGAAAGAAGTTTCAAGAGACTGGGAACTTTGTCTTTCTCACCTTTGCATCACTGATGTATTGCAAGCACCTGGCTTGGTATTTATTGAATGTGTCAATAAATACATGAATATTCATGTTATCCCATATGCCAGTACAGTAATGGAACTGGAATAATGCTATTAGGGCTGCAGTCCTTAATGATGTAGACAATTTTCATTATATCTTCTCTGCGAGCAAAATAGACCTTTAATCTGGGTCACAGAATTTCAGTTAACACAGCCCCTCTTTTTGCTCCTTCTCCTTTGCAGTCTTTGTACTCTCCATCCCTTTCCCAAGCACACTTGCCAGAGATGATAACATTTGACCTACTTAACATACTCCCTACTCATATCTGCTCTCTTCCTGTTGCTGACCAAGTAGCTCACACAAACAACTTGAGGGAGACTATTTACTTTAATTTGTGATTTCAGAAAGTCCTTCTACCATGGCAGGGAAGATGTGACAGAGCAGCACAATTCACCTCACCATGGGCCTGGAAGGATTTCTGTTGGATCTACCTCTGTCTGCTTTTCTCAACCTATCTCCAGCCCACACATCCTTCCCTCTCAGTTGAGCCTATCTGGAAATGTTCTCCCTCACACTGATATACCTCAGTATACTAGGCAGTTCTCTAGTAGACACTGAGGTTGATCTTCAAATTCCCATCCACCATGAAAAAGGTGTTTCTGCCTACCGACCGATACTACTTTTGTTTTTAAAACACATATGTTGCTATACTACTACAAGACATAACAGTCACAAAAACATTTAAAAGGATCCAATAGAAGTTTTAATATATTTATTTTGGTACTTCAGATCAGTTGTGTACAATTGAAGTGAAGGAGAGACCACGTTTAACATTGACTTAAAAGACCACACTAGTGTTAATGCAGTTAAAAATTTAACATCAATTTTAATTTTAAGTGATGATGGCTTGGAAACTTTTCTTCATTTTTAAGTTAAATGATGCTATCATTTAGTTCAAGAGGAATGGATTTGTTTGGTGGAGGCATCTGAAGTGTACTCTAAAATTATCTGATGATATTTTTAATAGTAGCTATTTTCCCACAAAATATAGAGACTATTTTACATGTAATAATGAGATTATAGTTATTTTACAGGTAATAATAAGATTATAGATATTTCATAGGTAATAATGAGGCTAGAAAAACAGAAAATGGGAGGTATAGGAGAACTGTAAAATTGACTATGTTGGGTTTTTTGATTGTTTTGTTGTTTTGTTTTATTTTGAGACAGGATCTTATTATGTAGCTCTACCCTCCAAGTACTGGGATTAAAGGTATGCTCTACCATGCCTGGCAGAAAGCTCTATGTTGATTTTTTTAAAAATAATTACACTATAAATATTAATAGTAGTTATTTAAATAAAATTTCTTTTTGAGCAGTTGATGATTATTGGAGAGTGGGCAAGTAATACATCCATAGAGATGTTGCTAACATGGGGGAAGCCATTTATTTTCAGATTAAAAGAAAGATTTTAAGAAAGCATCAACTTGGCAGTACAGTAACAGAGACAGTGGGTGGATTTTCAGCCTGCTGTGTTACCTTTGAGATATACAGGAAGCAGAAAATAAAAATGAGCCTTTCTCAGTTTGAAGAAAACCTAATCTTTGTGATCACGGCCATAGTCTAAATCTATTAAAGATGTTCAGATTTGGTGTCCTTGGTATCACTGTGGGGTGACCTGAATAGTGAGCAATAAACTGTGTATTAAAATTCAAAGTGGAATATATGTGCTTAGGAAGTGAAACCGACAGTTAGTGCTTCATGTCTGTCTCTACGAAGACTAAGAGCCTATGTAAAATGACAGGTGCACTTTTAGGGAGAGAAACCCATAATGTTTTCCTATTTAGTGGATGACAGTATGTCCCAAGATAACACAAGCTTAAGAGGTTGGAACAAGCATAGTTATTAAAGGCTAGTTTTTTCTCAGTTCATACAAATTGAATTTTTCATAGGCTGGAAGACTGTGGAAATCTAGTGTAGAGTGATGAAATAAATTAGCATATTAAGTGAATTTATACATCAAGCCTGTGAGCACTTTGAATTTAAGAAAGAAATTTTATTACTTCTTGAAAGAAAATGACAACTCTTCAATTCTGTGTTCGAACTCTGTATTGGAAAAGGCTTATTTGATGAATTACATCATTTTGTTGATTATCCAAAGAAATATATTTTAAATTCATGGGAATTTTTCTTATTTTCTATCCTTTTTTTTTTCAGAATTACTGATTTAGGAAACATCAAAAGAAGATTGTATTTATCGACAGTCCATAAGGAACTGTCTTCAACCCCACTTCATGCAAAAATCCCACTCTTCATGATCAAGCGTAAAATTGTAAGTATCACATGAATGTTGTCTAAAACAGGATTAAATTTAATTCCCAAGATATTTATTTTGGGCCTTCTCTGTGTATAAGGCCTTTTGTTAGCTACCATGATGCTATTAAAATAGAATAAAAGGCATGCCTTTCCTCTCTGCCCCTTGACATCTCTTGGTAAAAGAGCATTATTTAAATACAATGGCACACTAGAGAGAACTGCCACCAACTCTGAAAAAGGGAAGGAAATTATTTGTTGGCCAGCTGCAGGTATCTTGTAGGAGACAACAGTGGGTGGACTGGGAACATGTAAACAGGGAGACATAGGAGGGTCATCACCCCGGGGGCAACATGGGCAGAAGCCTGGAGGCTGGAAGTGGTACCTCTCTCAGGAACACAGGCTAGTCATCACTATCAGCAGATTTAAAACAGCTAAAGAAGCGTGGTAGCATGGCATAGCCGCCTGGCACAGAAGGGTCTGCTTGGTTGTCTAGTCTTTCTCAGGCTTTTGGTTATTTTCATGGTGCCACTCTCAGACTATGTTTGTGCACTACTTGTTCTAGAATACACTTAATTCTTTACTTTAAATTGACCCATTTGTTTTTTAAATTTCAATTTATCCTAAAAGAAAGCTTCATATAAATTAGATAAATGGAAAAGTTAGTACAGTCTTCTAAAAAAAAAATATGAATGGGGCTGAGCAGATGGCTCAGTGGATGAAAGGCTCACCGCTTTAGCATGAGAATTGGAGTTTAAATTCCCAGGACCCAGATTAAAGCTAAGCAGGTGTAGCAGCAACTTGGAACCCCAACTATCTGGAGGCAGAAACAGAGGAGTGTTCCCTGAGGACAGCTACTCATCAGAATTGTGAGCTCCAGGTTCAGCAACTGAATCTGTCTTGACAGATGAAGTAAAAAGCAGTGAAGAAACACAATTAATGTCAACTTCTGGCCTCCACACACATGCACATGTTTCTGTATGAAACACTGTAATGGAGATGAAGGCTGGGATGCAGTTAAGTGATACAGTGCTTGCATTGTATGTATTAGATTCTGGATTTCATCCTTACCACCACCACAAAACACACACAGAAGAAAGGCTTTGGGACTAGAAAAGTAAAACAGTTCTGTGGTTTGAGGAAATTGTTTTGGTAGAGAGGTCTGCAGCCATTTGAATGGATAGAAAGTGAAAAGATTGTGACCATTTGCTATAATTCGAGCTAGAATTTATGAACTGGGTAGTAGCAACAGAAGAATGGATGTGAAACAACCTGAGGTTCATGTATCTAAATGAGCTAAGACACATGTATACTGAGTATTTCCAGGTATGTGGTGCCCTCTGCAAGACTAAAAACAAGAACTAAGGTTGAGACACTTGCTATGTTTTTAAAAGTGTGGGTGTTTGCATATAATTTGGACATATTTGTAATACAAATACTTTGTACAGCTGAAAAATATGCCATTCCTGGACACGTGTGTGTGTGTGTGTGTGTGTGTGTGTGTGTGTACAATATATGTATAGTATATCATATATATATATGAGCAAAGCTAAATAAACTCAATAGGATATGTGTGTATGTATATATGTATATGATATATTAATAAATTAATATACTGTGTATAATATATAAATATACTTACATATTTATATATAATATTTATAATATACATGGGGATTAAGTAACTTGGGATGGGGATACAGTAGTTGGAAAATGGAGGGTTTTCTGATGTAAATGCAATGATCATCCACAATATTCCCAAACTTATGGGACACCAAGAAAGCAGTGCTAAAAGGAAAGTTTATAGCATTAGATGCCTACATAAAAAAACTTGGAGAAATCTTACACAAGAGACATAACCAACAGAATATAACAGCAGAAAGCTCTAGAACAATTAGAAGCAAACTCACCTAGAAGGAATAGATGGCAGGAAATAATCCAACTCAGGGCTGAAATCAATAAAATTTAAAGAGAACAATACAAATAATCAATACATTAAAGAGTTGGTTCTTTGATAAAGTCAACAAGATAGATAAACCCTTATCCAAACTAAACAAAAGGCAGAGAGAGAGTAACCAAATTAACAGAATCAGAAATGAAAAGGGGAACACAACAGACACTGAGGAGATCCAGAGAATCATTAGGTCATATTATGAAAACCTGTACTCCACTAAATTAGAAAACCTAAAAGAAATGGACAGCTTTCTGGACAGGTACCACTTAACTAAAATTAAATCAAGACCAGATAAATGACCTACATACACCTGTAACCCCTGAGAAAATAGAAGCTGTTACTAAAAGTCTCCCAGGCAAAGAAAGCCCAGGGTCAGATGGTTTCAGTGCAGAATTCTACCACACATTCAAAGAAGAAATACTAATATTTCTCAAATTGTTTTACACAATAGAAACCAAAGAAACATTGCCAGACTCTTTTTCTGATGCTACAGTCACTATGATACCCAAGCCACACAAAGATGTAACAAAGAAACAGAATTACAGACCAGTCTCCTTCATAAAAAGTGATGGAAAAATACTCAATAAAATACTAGCAAACCAAATTGAAGAACATATCAAAAAAAAAAAATCATGATCAAATAGGATTCATCCCAGAGATGCAGGGGTGGTTCAACATAAGAAAAACTATAAATATAAACAGAAAGGAAAAACAAACAAACAAACAAAAATAAACAAAAAAAAGAACCCCACATGATCATCTCATTAGATGTTGAAAAAGCCTTTGACAAAATTCAACACTCCTTCATGATAAAAGTCCTGAAGAGATCAGGGATACAGGGAAAATGTGTAAACATCATAAAGGCAATATACAGCAAACTGTCAGTCCCAAAAATCAGGAACAACACAAGGCTCTCCCATATTTTTTCAATATAGTTCTTGAAGTTTTAGCTAAAACAATACAACAGAAAAGGAGATCAAGGGCATACAAATTAGAAAGGAAGAAGTCAAAATATCACTTTTTGCAGATGACATAATAGTATGCATAAATGACCCCCCAAATTCAGTCAGGAAACTCCTACAGCTGGTAAACACTTTCAGCAAGATAGGATACAAGATCAACTCAAAAAAATCAATAGCCCTCCTTTACACAAATGATAAAAGAACTGAAAAAGAAATCAGGGAAATATTCCCTTTAATTTACTGCAAATAGCATTAAATATCTTGAGGTAACTTTAACCAAAAAAGTGACAGACATGTATGACAAGAACTTTAAGTCATTGAAGGAAGAAATTAAAGAAGATATCAGAAAATGGGAAGATCTCCCATGCACCTGGATAGGTAAGACCAACATACTCAAAATGGCAATCTTACCAAAAGCAATCTAAAGATTCAGTGCAATCCCCACCAGAATTCCAACACAATTCATCACAGACCTTGAAAGAACAATATTCAACATCATATGGAATAACAAAAAACCTAGGATTGCCAAAATAATTCTATCAATGAAAGGGAAGCATCACTATAGAGCTATATTAATAAAAACATCTTGGAACTGGGATAGAAATAGACTTGTGGGTCAATGGAACTGAATCAAAAACCCTGACATTAATCCACACACCTATAACACCTGATTTTTGACAAAGAAGACCCCACTCCAACTATAGGAACACCTGACTCACTCTTGAGGGAGGGGGGACAAACCTGGATTTGGCCAGGAGTGGAGACTGATCCAAGCATTATTGGGTCAGTGGGACCATAGGACTGTCTGCTCCCTGCCCAGGGAGGGGATGGGGAGTTGCGGAGAAGTAAAATGACCTGATGTGGTGGGAGGGGGAAGGGACCTTGAATAAGGATATACAGGGATGGAAAAAAATTCAGAGGGAAAGCTGAACACAAAGTAAATAGATGTGTAGCAATCTTAAAAAAAATAGAAGAATTATATTATCTTCAACAGTGGTGCTAGCATAACTGAATCGTGGTATATAGAAAAATGCAAATAAATTCAAATGTATCACCCTGCACAAAACTCAAATTCAAGTGGTCAACCTCGAAGTAAACCCAGTTACACTGAACCTGATAGGGAAAAAAAGTCAGAAACCCTTGGACACATTAGCATAGGAGACCACTCTCTAAATACAACATCAGTAGCACAGACACTAAGTGCAACAATTAATAAATGGGACCTTTTGAAAATGAGGAGTAAGGCAAAGGACATGGTCAATAGACAAAATGACAGCCTACAGAATGGGAAAAGAACTTCACCAATCCTACATGTAGCACATGTGACAGAAGTCTAATCTCTAAAATATATAGAAAACTCAAGAAACTAGCACCCAAAGCCATAAATAACTCAATTAAAAAATGGGGTTCAGAACTAAAAAGGGAATTCTCAGCACAAGAATTACAAATGGCTGAAAGGCACATGAAAAAGTGTTCAACATCCTTAACCATCAGAGAAATGCAAATCAAAACAACTTTGAGATACCTACTACTTTACACCTGTCAGAATGGCTAAGATTAAAAACACAGATGACAGCCTATCCTGGAGAGGATGTGGAGCAAGGGGAACACTCCACCATTGTTGATGGGAGTGTAAGCTTTTTCAACCACTATGAAATGCAGTATAGTGATTCCTCAGAAAACTGGGAATCAATCTCCCCAGGGATCCAGCAATACCACTATTGGGCATATACCCTAAAGAAGCACATTCGCATGCTCTTTGGAATCCATTTTATTTCTTCTTTTCTACAACTTCTGTTGGTGATGGTGTAAGATGCACATCAATGTTTTGCTACCAAAACATGTTATAATGTATAATAAATTCAATTCTTTTTGAATGGGAAGTTATGAGCTGTTGTTCAGAATGACTCTTTCATTAGAGAGAGAGCAATGTGATAAATTACTATGCCAAATCTTTTTGGAATCTTCTTGACTCAGACACCTGGTGTTTCTCATTTAAATAGATAAAATTATTTCTTAAGATTTGTATCTTCTTTAAACTCTGGTGGCATCTGCTATAGATTTAATACAAGCTAGAGGTTTAGTAATTTGCACCTAAAACTGCTCTAAAAAAACATCTTTCCCATTTTCTACAAACATCATGTTACCCATTGAGCCAGTGATTTTTGAAATTTTGATTTTTTTTTAAACATTTAATTTCTTTAGTATCACTGCATGTGTCAGGAATAAAAGAAGCAGGATTACTCAGATACAGGATTATCCAAGATATATACATCAACTAGTTTCTTAAAATCTTCATAATCTACTGTCCAGTATAATATTTATGGCATTTATTTAAGGACTTATAACTGTTTTATTTCAGATACATGAGTGTCAGATCTTAAGTATCCATTGTCACTCTCTTCCTCTCAAGCCAACAGGTACTGCTTTTATCTGAGGAAATGAGAGCTGTCCTTTGCCAGCCTGGAATGGATTAGAAACAGATGACTCAGCCTTAAGGCTAGCTTATTTTTATAGCATGTACACAGAAGGATGCTTTTGAGGATGAAGTGTGGGTTTGGGGGCTTTATTAAAGGCATTTAGATTCTAGTTGTGTTGCCTTTTGGCTGCAGACCCTTAGGCAAGAACTGACACAGAGACCATGGAGGAGTGCTGTTTACTGGCTTTGCTCCCCTTGGCTTGCTCACCCTGCTTTCTTATAGAACCCAGAACCACCTGCCCAGGAGTGGCACATCCTGTGGTGAATTGGGCCCTCCTGAATCAATCATGAATCAAAAATGCACCACAGGCTAGTCTGATAGGAAGTTTTTTCTTTTGAGATTTTCTTTTCAAAATGACTCTAGATTATGTCAAAACTTGCCATCACAATATACCAATCAGTAGATGCAGGAAAGGCCTCTGACAAAGTGATTCATCCTTACAGCATGAAAGTCATAAAGAAAGTTGAACTGGCAGTAGTATACATGAATATAATAAAATATAATAAAATCTGCATATGACAACCCATAGGCAACATTATCATAAGTAAAAGAAAAACTTTAAAATTCCACTAAAATTGTAAGTGAGACAAGATTATCCTCTTTTCCCATTCTTGTTCCATATTGTACTGGAAGGGTTAGGGTGATAAGGGAAAGGGAAAAAGAGATACAAAAAAATAATTCAAACTTCCTTTTTGCAAATAACATAATTCTATTTGTAAGAGACCATAAAGAACACACCAGAAAACTTAAAATTCATAAACACATTCAGCAAAATCACAGAATATAAATCAGACATACAAAAATCAGTTGTTTATGTACACCAATTGCAAACATGATGAGAAAGAAATCAAGAAAGGACTCCTATTCACAATCATTTTTAAATATACCTAGATGGTGGGGTACATTGCTGGCTGGTAGAGTTCATAGTCTGCCAAAAGCCTAAGCCTTTTCTCTAAGCTTGGCAATACGGAAGTTCTTCCTTCTCCGGCAAGGCTTCTTGCTCTGACCTGCCCTTATCTAGAGACTGTCTCTGGATCTAGAAGCTATCGGAAAGCTATCTGTATACCAGATCCCTGTTTCTAAAACCAGATGCTAGACTTATTATTAGTTTGAACCTTGACAAAGATCCCTGCGTGACAAACTAGGAGCCTTTTGATAGGAACATGTCTTTTAGTGTCAATTAGGTGATTCCCCTGCCACTGTCCCCAGCCTTTATATTTTCTTTCTTCCTGGAGTAAAGTAGAATTATGACACTTAGCCATCTTTATGAGAGCTGTCTCTGCTAACTCATATCTCTGGAATCCTGCTCACTCATTTTGGCTTCCTCCTCCCTCAAGGATTAAATAGCACTTAGAAATAAACCTAACCCTAGGAAGTAAAAGTTGCCTCTCTAATGAGACTATTCTAAAACAATGAAAAAAATTGACAGACATGATAGAATATGGAAAAACCTCCCATACTTCTGGATCAACAGAATTAATACAGTGAAAATGTGTCACTGAAGGCAATTTATTTGATTCAATAGATTCCTTGTCTACTCTAATGACATCATCACAGAAAATAAAACTCATAAGAATCATAAGCAAGCAAGTATCAGAATATCCAAAGCAAGCATGAACAAGAACAATGCTGTTGATGTCACAGTGTCTGACTTCAGTCACATTACAGAGCCATACTAACAAAAACAGCATGGCACTACCAGAAAAAAAAAAAACAAACACAAATATATGAATCAGCAGAATAGAATCAAGGGCCCAAATTAAACCCACACAAATACAAACGTCTGATTTTCAAGAAAGGTGCTAAAAACATGCATTGGATAAAGATGGTTTCTTCAACAAATAGTGACATGTAAAAGAGTAAAACTAGACCCATATTGCTCATACTATATAAAAATTTATTGAAAATGGATTGGATCAAAGACCTTAATGTAATACTTCAATCCATGAACCTGCTACATGAAGATAATTCAATACATAGGCATGAACAGGGACCTTCCAAAAAGAACTCCTGGAGGTAAGATAATAAATACTGGTAGATGCGACTGGATAAAATTAAAAAGCTCTGCAGCACAAAGGAAACATTTCTGTAGAAAGCCCACAGCACACAATAAAGTCTTTTCTAGTTATTATCTTGTTAAAAGTTTGGCTCGGTGTTTGGAGGGCAACTACTCATGTGTCCAGGTTCGTAAGTTCAAGTCTAAGAGGTGTACCAGAGACACAGAAATGAAAACAGTTGGTTAAGAAAGATAATGAGCAGGCCAGTGGTGACACACACCTTTAATCCCACTGTTCAGGAGGCAAAGGCAGGCACATCTCTCAGTTCAAGGACATCCTGGTCTACAGAGTGAGTTCCAGGACAACCAGTGCTGTTAAGCAAAGAAATCCTGTCTCAAAAAACAAAAAGAAAAATGAAAACTAATGACTCCCAAGAATGAAAGTGAGTCACTGAGCTAGGAAAATACTTCCATGACTTTAGTTGTCGTGTGGAGAGCGCCCTGTTCTTCTCATGTCTGTGTGCACTGGCTCTCTCTTCTAGTTGTTCCATGTGGCCCAACTGGGAAGGGATTTCCAGTCCTCTACCAACTGGCTCCTTTCCTGTGTTAATACTGCTGCTTTTCTCTCCAGTCCCTACTCTCCTGGCATCTGACAGAGGATTAGTACCTAGAATATGTAAAGAGCACAGGTACTCCTCAGGCTTGCACAGGAGGTGCTTTTAATCTGCAGAGCCTCCTCCCAAGCCCAGTGGTTAATCATGATCATTAGTTTGTGAGAGATATCTGAGAGGTCTGTAATGTTCACTCCTCAGCATGTATTTGAAACTGTTTTCATAAATTATTTGATAATTTTTCTCTTTCCTCTGCCTATTTTTAAATCCTCACATTACAAACACTTGAAGTTAATAATTCTCCCCGGATTAAAGTTGTACATAGAAGTAGAGTAATTAAAGATCAAGAAAATGTCAAAAACCATAAAGACAATAATAGATGTACCTACAAGAATAATAAAAACTTATTTTATAAAGATCAACTATGATTCATATAATGCACATGTTAGTAGTAAAGAGTTTATTCACTTGCCCAAAACTTTGTAACATACATCATAGAATTTTTATGAATATTAAATTGTTTGTTGATGTTTATGAGAATTATAACCTTTATAAAATCTGCTAAAGCACAGTATATGTGTATGTATTGTTATTTTCTCTATCCAAAGTGGATTTATGAAAGGTTTTTCCATTTTTTTCAGGATCCATCTTCTTGGTGGTAGACCCTTGGAATAAAGATACTAATTATCAGACATTTGTTTAATTATTAAAAGATATAAGTGTGTGGGTGTGTGTGTATGTCTGAGTGTGTCTCTCTTTGTTGACATGAATGCATTTGCATATCTTCATATATTTGTGTATAGAACCAACTTGCCATTATCTATTGAAGATACGGCAAACAAGAATGAGTCACGCCATGCCTACCTTGAATACAGGCTGCTTTCCTAGGTCTCTGTTAGAAGAAAGTGGGCTCTGATTCCCTAGCAGAACTGGTAGTACAGTCCATAGCAGAGTTCAGATAAGCAATGATAAGAAACAAGACCCTAAGGTGAGATGATGAACATGTTCATCTGTATTCTATACATGGTAAACTTCAAAAACCAAATGTGGATGGAATCTTCAAGCTTCTCTAAGAAATAGAAGAATTGAGTTATTTTTTAAAGGGCAAATTATACAAGCAGCAATTAACTCAAAATGTAAAAGAGGAAAAAATGTGTATGGTGGAAGGAAAGTTTGTCACAAAGTACCACTTAGCTCCACTGGGTGTGATATTTACAGTCCTATTAATGCAGTCTCAGAATATTTAGTGCCAGGGAAGAGAGAATAAACAAAAAAAAAATGATAATCCAGGGAGGGTGGACTTTAGAAAACAGGATGTGTAAGTGAACCATGAGTCTCATCTGCCATGGGGCCAGGGGGTGAATTAGTAGCTAAAACTGGCTAAAATAAATAAATTACATACAGAGAAGAGAATCAATTAACTGATTTAACCACAATGGTCAGGTAAAACCTTGACAGTGCTGTGCTTTGATTTGCTGGTATGAGTTTTCTTTTTTCCTAAACTACCTCCTCTGTGGTAACTGTTAAGTAGAAGCCATATGTCTGCCTTTCTTTTTAAAACAGAGGATTATCTTATGTGTGTGTTTTATCTCCAGCAGAGAAGCTAGTACCCAGAACTCAATGAACTGTATTTATAGAACAATAGTGCTTATATAATATACTAATTGATAAACCCACAGTTCCATTTCCGATGATCTGAACTTCACCAGGCCTTCAAGTTTCACCTGATGGGCCTATCTATTGGATTTGTTCCTTATTTTCTAGTGACTCATGTCGGCCTTGTATCTGGCCTTCTCACTTCCTACTTGAATGACTCACAGATACAAGACTGTTCTGTGTCTCAGTGATCTTTATGCTGACACAGCTCCACCTCATCTCCAAAAGACCTCTTCTGTCACTCAGAATATGTCTAAATCAAGAATGACCCAAACTTAACTTCCCAGTGCCCTGCATTTGCACATTATTATTTACAGAACTTCAGAAACATTTGCCTTTGTACAGAATCTCAGGTCTCTTCCCTTCCTAAGCCTTTAAAAACTTGGGCTCACAGGCTTGATGCCCGACTCAAGATTTTTCGATGTGCCACAGTCCAGCTAATCATCATTATCCACTTTCTCCCTAGCTAACTAACTCCAGGCTCTACACTCTCCAAGAGACCATAATATTCTCAAGGCCTAGGAATGCAACTTTACTGTTGAATCATCTACAAAATAATAATAATAATAATAATCTTTTTGGTGTAATTGATAACCCACTTCAGTCTCTAACTGATCTGCTAATTTAAGGGCTCAGCTCCATATTAAAAATCAACATCCTCCCAGAAAAAAGTCATATTTATAAACTATGCTTCTAAAAACAATTGAAGAAGAGGATATTTAAGAGAGGCAGATGGAATTTTAATACTTTTGTTTTAATTTCAAAATTTATTTCTCTATTTTTATTGTACAATCTTTTTCTTTTCTTTCTTTATTTATTTTTATTGAATAAAGTCTTTTTTATCCATGTATCCCCTAGTTCCAACTCCCTTCTCCCTCCTGGTCAGCCTTCAGCCTCCATCCTCCCCATCCCCCTATCCCCTTCCCAGAAAGGGCAAGAAGTTCCAAGGTAGATTAGCTTAGCATCCACTCCAGGCAGGTCTGATTTCCTCATCCTAATATCAAGACGGGGTTAGGTGTTCCTCTGGAGAGAATGGGCTCCAAGGTGCTAGTCTAGGCACAGAAACACAGTTTGAACCCTCCCCTTGAGGCTCCACATACTGCCCATGTCAGTGGACAGTTGCCTATTTTTAAAGGGCTTAGTTCCTTTTCCATATGGTTCCCAGGTGGCTGTTCTTGATTCACTGAGCTCACTGTGAGAATTTTCCCCATAGTCCTTATCCCTTTGCTCATATAAAGTCTCCTCCCCCACTATCAGCTAGAACAGGGCCTCAGCCCAGTGCTCAGCCATGTATCTCAGCCTCTACTTCTATTCATTGTTGGATGTAAGTTCTGTGATGGCACTTAGGGTGTTTGTTCATTTGATTGTAGGGAAGTCCTGTTTAGGCAACACCTTCACTATTGGTTGGCGACATAGCCAAGGACATCTTGTGAGTTCTTGGAGGTTTCCACTGCACCTGGTCTTTTTCCAACCCCACATTGGCTTCCTCTATTAAGATCTCCATCTTCTTTTTTCTCCCTCCTTGTTCCCCTCACTCAGTCATCTCCTTCTCTCATGATTTGTTTCCACCTCTTCTTGGTTGAAACCCCTTATGCTCCCAGTTAGCTAAGGAGATCTCCTCTATTTTTTTTCCCTAGGGCATTCACTGACAATCTTAAATATGTCTTAATTTCTCACCAATGGTTGTTTTCTTCTTTATTTATTCATTCAGACCATAGAATTCACTTGATGAAGAACTAAGGTATCTAATTGTTTAATAGGCTTGAATTAGTACCTGCAAGAGTACTTCAAAATTGGCACACACTCAGAATAATTACAAATCCTTTAGAAGAGTCTCTTTCTGTACAATAGGTTAATTGGCTATAAGTAGATAGTACTGGGTACTATTTAACCAAGTTTCTAACTTAATCTCTACCTTTTTAAAAATCAGACTAACAAAGCTAATTGTAATCAAATTAACCCCCTTGATAAAAACAAACAAACAAATAAGAACAATGGGCTACTTGTCTCTGCTGTTCAAGCTTTAAGTGGCAGAAAGCACTTGCCTTTAGTTTCACATTAGCATGGTGCCTACAGACAAGAGAGCTATTTCCCAGAGCAGCCCTAGTGTTTCATAATGGGAGAACGATAATCAGCTAACCAAGGTGTAGTTGAGATTATGGTGATTTGTGGAAGAGAACCAAGGCCACTTTTAAAGAAAATTAAGTCAAAAAGAAAAAGCACACTGGAGCCAAGCTGGAAGATTCATATGACTACTCTAGGCCTTCTGTGACGTGGAAGATCCTAATCGCATCTGCTTCCCTTGTTCTTAGTGGTGCAATCTGTGCATTGACTTGGTCGCATTCACCAGTGAGATATTCAAAGGAGCTGTTTTTCAGTCATTGGATGGAATTATTGTCTCTGCTAACTGTAAGCTACGGAAGATCTTCACTTTAAAAACAAAGCCTCGAGAAACGGCTGATAAAGATGGTAAGCTTTCTTCTCTGGTTTTGGGGCCCTTCTTTCAGAGAAATGTAAGGTAAGAGATAAACATTAATTTATAATGCTATATAAATTAAATGCATAAAAACTATTTAAATTGAGAACAATTTCCATTTAAATTGGCTACACAGGTTTGTATTGCCATCATTAGTATATGAAGTTGCCTGTCCGCACACCTTGGCAGTGTTTCTGAGATGAGATAGGATCTCTATAGTTTTAATTTCCACATATCCAGGGATGTTGAGCTTTTCTTACTCCCTCTTGAGAACTGTATTTCATCAGCTTACTTAGTAATTGAGTTGTTTAGATTTGGGATAGTGGCTCTTTCAGTATTCTAGATATTAATCTTCTGTCAAATAATGACCCATTCTATAGGCTGTGTCTTCGCTCAGGTTTGTAGCTTTACTTGTTTGCTTTGTAGTGCAAATGCTTTTGAATTACATGTAATCCTATGTCTCTGTTTTTGCTATTGCTTGCTGGACTCCTGGAGTTCTTTCTAGGAAACTGTTGCTGATGCCTGTAATTTTATGTTTCCCCAGTTTTTTCCTCTAATGGCATTATATTGAAGTCTTTGATTACATTTTATATACTGTTTAGGGATCCCAGATTCACTCTTTTTGGTTTTTGTTTGTCTTAATTTCAGGAGACTTTTGTTTTTTGCTTGGCATATTTTAGCATTGTACTTTTATGTGTGGATAATACAATTATATTTCTCAGGAATATTTTTTTTAAGACACATTTTCTTTACTTAATGGTTTGCGTATCTTTGTCAAAATCATGTTGGTAAAGCTACATGTATGAAGTCTGTTCTGTTCTTACCCTGTTCTGTTCTGTTCTTACCCTGTTCTGTTGTGTTCTGGTTTATGTTCTTCTGTTCGGTTCTGTTCTGATTTCTGTTCTGTTCTGTTTTCTGTTCTGTTCTTACTCTTCTCTATTCTGTTCTGTTCAGTTCTTGTTCTGTTTTTATGTTCTGTTCTTGTTCTGCTCTGTTCTGTTCTTGTTCTGCTCTGTTCTGTTCTGTTCTTGTTCTTGTTCTTGTTCTGTTTCCTGTTCTGTTCTGTTCTGTTCTGTTCTGTTCTGTTCTGTTCTGTTCTGTTCTGTTCTGTTCTTGTTCTTGTTCTTGTTCTTGTTGTGTTTCCTGTTCTGTTCTGTTCTTGTTCTTGTTCTTGTTCTTGTTCTGTTCTTGTTCTTGTTCTTTTCGGTTCTGTTCTGTTCTGTTCTGTTCTTGTTCTTGTTCTGTTCTTGTTCTTGTTCTTGTTCTGTTCTGTTCTTGTTCTTGTTCTTGTTCTGTTCTGTTCTTGTTCTTGTTCTTGTTCTGTTCTTGTTCTTGTTCTTGTTCTGTTCTGTTCAGTTCTTGTTCTGTTTTTATGTTCTGTTCTTGTTCTGCTCTGTTCTGTTCTGTTCTATTCTTGTTCTTGTTCTTGTTCTATTTCCTGTTCTGTTCTGTTCTATTCTGTTCTGTTCTGTTCTTGTTCTTGTTCTTGTTCTTGTTCTTGTTCTGTTC